>JAATLQ010034268.1:0-35435 GCA_013421005.1 Heliconius erato x Heliconius himera
TAGCTTCACGCTGTATCCCGCACACAGCAGGGTAGGCAGAGGGAACCTAGTGTTAAGACACTCCGTCCGTCACTTTCTGACGAACTCTGGAGGCTTTGCGTGCTGAGTGGCGCGAAGTGTGACTGTAAAACCGACTGGTTGTAGGTTCGATCCTCACTCGAGGAGATGAAATATTTACTTAAATTTATATTTCCATTTCTTCGCTCTGGTGTCGAGGTTAAGCGCGGCGTTGAGTTCTGCCACTCAACACGCAATGCCTCCAGAATTCGGTAGAAAGTGGGGAACGGAGCGTCTTAACACTAGGTTCCCTCTGCCTACCCTGCTGTGTGCGGAATACAGCGTGAAGCTGAAAAAAATATATATATTAAAAAAAGAAGAAGAAATTGAACCTAAAACTTCGTAATAACTATAAAGCTACTTTCAAGAGTAACACATACATACATAGCTATAGGTACATCGCACCAAAGCATTTCGTATCACGTAGCGGCGGCCGACGTTGAATTCAGATTGGTAAAATAATTTTATTTTATTATAGTTCGCGTGACCGAAAAAAACGTTCGCCTTCACAGAGTGTGAGCTAATACTATTTGTCTGTAAAAGTGGTATTTAATTTCGATTTAGTGAAATAATTTGTTTTAGAATTGCTAGTTTTATACTAACATTAGAAGTGAATAAGTTAATTTGAAGTTAAACATAGTATATTTACGGCAAAGTGGAATTCGTATATTTATTTTGATTTATTTATTTTATCAGTTTCACGCTGTATCTCGCATGTAAGGGTAAGCAAAGGGAACCTAGTGTCAAGACACTCTCCGTTGCTCACTTTCCACTGAAATTTTCGAGTCATTGCGTGTTGATTGGCAGAACTTTTTGTCTTGGTGCCAGAGCGAAGAAATGGAAATATTAATAAATAATAACTCATTTCCCCGAGTAGGCATTGAATTCACAACCGTCGCGATACCATCACTCCTTCGTGCCAATGTGCTACTAGGTTCTCATAAGAAAAATATATTAAAACATTTTCTTACCGAAACCAATTGTTTTAACTAAACAGGCAATATAGAAAAAAACGACATTTCGTTCTTAGTGGACGTGGACTCGTGGACGGTTATGGTGGTAAAAGACAGCTTATGCTTAATATTATAAAGCTGAAGAATCTGTTTAGTTGAACGCACAAATCTCAGGAACTTTTAGTTTTAACTAACTTAAAATATGTCATTCACAAATAAAGTAAAATCTAGTATATAATATAACTCAACACGCAATGCCTCCAGAATTCGGCAGAAACTGGGGAACGGAGTGTCTTAACACTAAGTTCCCTCTACCCTGCTGTGTGCGGGATACAGCGTGAAGCTGATTTATTTTTTATTTATTTTAGTATATAATAAGTCTATTTAATCTCTATATTTTTTTTAATTTTCTAGGTTACTATTAAAAACCAGATTACACCATTTATGTAACATCAAGTGAACATGACAACAAAAAGCTCAAACTCGCGCGATAATAAACTTACAATCGCGATAGCTGCTTAAGCTGGATGACGCTAAATTCACGCTGTACAATTCAAATGTGACAAGATAATAATGATTGTTTTAAAGTTTGTGACAACTTTCCAATTTAGTGGAGTTATATCTTATACGATGATAATTGAAAATCTTAGGCCGTCGAGGTTCATCAGTACAGCGTCTGACTGTAAGCATGAAGGTAGTGAGTTTGATTCCCACTTGATGGGATTAGTTATTATCAGTTACTCGCTTAAGTAATAAGATAAAACACGGCGTTGAGCTCAGCCAATCCATACGTAATGTTTCGAATTCTAGCGGATCTTTAGTCTATACTAGATTTTTCATGCCTAATCAGCCCATTATCAAAAAATAATAAAAAAAACACTACAGTAGCACCATAGATAATTAGTTAACTGACTTTACGATGTAGCTGAAAATTTGGAAAATTTATTCCAAAATCAAACAAATTTTATTTTTAAAAGAGTGAAACAAAGTGATTGTATAACAATTGCGTTTTTAGCATATGAGAAACGGAACCCTATATAAATTCACTTCCTAACAGAAAAAAACACGTGTGACAGATAACAAAAATTTAAATTCCAGCTTATTACGATTAAGCATTAACTACTATAAAATACACACTGAATGGTAAACAAAATTAATTTCTATCCTTTATTTGATGAACAGCCTCGTCCAAGTCCGTGTCTCGACGGCGCGCTATCGCGATACCAACTTCGCTATCGGAGTGATAACTTACATAGCTTTGGTGTTTCTCAACTTCGATATTTGAAATAGATAAAACCTTTTAATATGTAATATGATTAAATAATTTTAAAAAATGTCTGTATATTAAATATTTTTACGAAAAAAATATTCTAGGTTGTGAATAAAATAGAAATAGAAAACAAATATACGATTTTTAATTTTTTTGTCTGTTTGTCTATAAGACTGTTTGTCTGTGATATGAAACAAATCGATCCCTACGGACTTCCTATCAGTTACTATAAGTTTCGACACCACAACAGCCTCGTGGTTTAAAATGAAAAAAAATAAACTACAAAATACTAAATAATTACAAAAATTTAATATGAAGAACCCAACACTTGATATACGGCTGCCACAACTTTTCCAAGTAGTCCAGTCAGTAGATACAAATGTTCCTTTTTCTCGAATCCACTCTGTTGCGAAGTTTGGTGTTTAACAAGACATATCCATTGGAAGACGCGACCTTTTAATTGGATTCAAACTTTACACAAACTTTATAGATTTCCTTTTATTTTTCTTGAGTTTTGCACTTTTTTATACAAAACATACATACATACATGTATGTATTTTTGTTACTTTTTGTTAAAGATATGACCTCACACGTAGAGTATTTGAAATACTTAATTCACAATAAAAAAACACATTTTTTAAAAAAATGTATTATAATTTATTAAGATTTTTACTCTGACGTATTTTTGACGTCATAAAAGGAATCTCACGTCAAAAAAGAAATATCTTAAAAGAGCCAAAGTATTTGGAAATAAAAAACAACCGAATTGGGAATGTTAGTTTTTTTTCATTTCTTTATTTCTCCATTAAAACCGAAAATAATATTAGTTAAAGCCATTCAACCTTAGAAAGATCTACTAAAATAAATAAAGTTTGAACATCTAGTTTTTACTGACTATAAAAAGCGTAAGCTAGGCAATGGGATAACAGACATGTTTAACCCGGTGAGTCGAGTCGTTCTAAAGTGCCGGTGACAGAGACATTAGTTGAATTACTATAGTGCTGTACTTGCTAGCTACTATCGATAAATTACTTGAAAACAGTAAAAAATATCCACTATTTCTTATCTTTGAGATTTTTATCTTTGGAGTTTTTTTTTGTTTTGTAGAGCACATTAGAAGGTGAACGTAGTGTTGGTGTAAATTATATAATCTAAAATTAACTTAAAATATCAATATTCGCGTAGTCAACAATTGTAGTAAAAACACGATTATACCATTTGTTTTCATACATTTCTTAAACCCATGTTTTATTTTTTATTAGTATTTTATTTGCGTCACACTGTGGAAGTATACATATTCCACATAGTGCATAGAGTAGGCAGAGGAAATCTGCTGTAAAACTCTCCGCTTTTCACTTTTGCCTTATTTTGCATTATCTATATTGTGTACTGCCGTGCTTAAAATACACATATGCGGTCATACAGCGTAAATATAAATTAATTACTTTCCACCTAAAACAATATTTTTTAGAATACCAGCACTCAATAGCACCAAGTAGATTATAAGATACCCCGTTATCCACTTAAAAAGGTAAATAAAGAAAAAATCTACTTTTAAACGAGACCGTCGTGGCTCGGATAGTAAACGCGACGGCTGTGCGATCGATTCTCCTGGAAATGAAACATTTTTTTTCCTCGCTCTGAGATCTAAGAAAAACGCGGCGTTAAGTTTCGCCACTCAACATGCAGCGCCTCAAGAATTCAGTAGAAAGACATAAACAACATAATCGTCTTAATGGTAAACGGGTCCTATGCTTACTCTGCTATGTATGGGATACAGTGTGAAGTAAAAAAGAAACTACTTCCGATATCCATTCACAATAAAATGAAATAATTTCTATTCACCATAAAAAAACACATTTTATCTATCTCAAAGAGTATTTATTGCAATCACTATAAAGCCGTTGATCGGTGAGCCATGGGAAAATAAAAGTACTTTGAAACAGCCCGGGGGACTCGTCGGGATACCAAAGTGGCTGTGACAGAGGCATTACGTGTATTAGAATATTTCTGCGCGACGTTGACATCGATATCGACATGTCGATAGAATAAATTAGTTGTAGTGTTGTTTTTTTTGTTTGAAATATTTTTATAAGTTTATAAATAAAAAAAAATATTTTTATTAGATATTTGAAAGTTAATTTTATGGTATATTTCTTTGTTTTGTTAGTATTTTATAGATATCTATATTTACACTTATAATAAAATTGTTATATCGGTGTTGACTATTTGTTTAAGGCTTGTGTTTAAACGCCGCCCAAATCATTATTTACTACCAATAAAATTCGAAACGATTACCAAAAAGGATAAATGGTCACCAAATTAAGTTTCCTTAAATATTAGTAAGCAATCATATCATATGTTGTCACTAATAAAGAGATATTACCAATATTATCACAAGTTTAAATTTGCTAAAATAGCTAACGATCACTAGAACATTTTTTAAATAGCAAATAATATACGGGGGTCCCAAGCATACCTTATTTATTGTTATATGAAGTTAATTAAATTTGATAATATAGCCAAATAGTATAGGTACGAGTATGTCAGCCAGCTTCACGCTGTATTTAGCATGCAGGGTAGACATTGGGAACCACCTTTCCGCCGAATTTCTTGAGGCATTGCTTGTTGAGTGGCGAAACTCAACGCAGGGCAAAAGACAAAGATTTAGAAGAACTTAACTTAACTTAACTTAACTTAACTTAGCTTCACGCTTTATCCCTTGCGGGGTAGTCAGAGAGAACGGAGCGCCAAACGCTATGGTCGACGGGTTTGATTTAGAAGAAGAAAGAGAAAAAAAAAATGTTTTCTCTTTGTCTGTGCGTTTTTTCACACTAATCTCAGAATTGGCTAAACCTTATTTTTTAATATAGGTATATTGTTTTAAAACGTTATGTAGAATAGTAAATAAATAATTACGTACTTCAAGCGAGTAAAAACGCAAGCGAGTAGCTAGTGTTCAATATAAATATAATATTAAGTTACTGTGTTATTGTGATATCGCCTTTAGTTAACTGTAGTCAGTTATAGAAAACGTCGTAAAATTAAATTATTGTAATGCAATTAAAATAAGCCTATGTGTTATGTGATGATTATAGACTTAATTTTTGTATGGTTATTCTATTAGTAGTATAGGTATCTCTAGGGTGGTAAGACATAATGTATCTAGTACTAGGTTCGAGTAGAATAAAATAATAAAAAGTCTGTTCAAAATGAACAAATAAATCACGCTGTATCCCGCACACAGCAGGGAACCTGTGTAAGACACTCCGTTCCCCACTTTCTGCCGATTTCTGGAGGCATTGCGTGTTAAGTAGCAGAATTCAACGCCGCGCTTTGCCTCGACACCAGAGCGAAGAAATGGAAATATAAATTTAAATAAATATTTCATCTTCTCGAGTGGGGATCGAACCAACAACCAGTTGCTTTTACAGTCACACTTTGTGCCGCTGCGCCACGACTGGCCTCTGATGAACAAATGAAGAAACAAACAAAATAAAGAACAGTGTGTAGTAGTGTAGGCAGAGAAATCCAGTGTAAAGACACTCCGTTCTTCTCTTTCCGCCACATTTTCGAGTCAATGCATGTCGTTAGAACTCAACGATGTGTCAGAGAAATAAATTCTCGAGAATAAAACCCACAACCACCACGAATTGAGCAGAGCATCCGAGTATCTGGCTGTAAAGGCAACGATTGTGAGTTTAATTCTCACTCAAAGAAATAAATTATTTTTATTATTCACATTCTGCTTACAATACAAAACTTAATAATGACTCTTGATAGTCAATATGATTGTTTTTTTTGATTAGCTTCACGAGGGAACCTGGGAACCTAGTAAATAAGACACTCTGTTCTCATTACGACAGTTCTGTTCCCCAATATACTGTAAATACCAGTATTTACATACTTCTATACCCAAACTAACATTAGTTTGTTATGAACTATGAAGAAACCGCGTTATCTGAATAAGTTTGCGTTATCGCGTACTGTTGCTTGGAGTTTGCAACTTTAGCACTTGCAAGTCAAAAACGATATCAAAGTTGCCATTTTCCGATCAAAACTTAACGTTGAAACACTGTGCATTGTAAATAATATTTATGACGTGATAGATTATTTTAATAGTTTCACGCTGTATCCCGCATATAGCAGAATAGGCAATGGGAACCTAGTGTTAAACAATTGATAATATACTTAAATATAGTTCTGTCTCATCCGCTTTCATCACCAAACTCTATAAAAGAAGAATATAAAAGAATCCCGCATATAGCGGGATACAGAGTGAACCTAAAAAAATCAAAGCTGATGTTACAATTACCCTAGTTTTTTATAGATATATAGACCAGGTCATCTTTATCTTTTTATTTCATAAATATAATAGATAAACACAAATTTTAATATCACAAAAAGGAACATATATTGATAATAAATAATTAACTTAGCGTGCGTTTCTATAGATTACGGTGCTTCTTTTGATCGAACGTGCTTAAGCATGCCCTGGCAACGAGGACTCTTTAGAGCGCTGTGATTATGTGAAGAACAAACATCTTATATATCTAGTAATAAAGCGGAAACTATGGAAGTGGTTAATATAATATTGTATTTAATTATTCTTATGCTTCAAGCTGCGCACACAGAAGGGTAGGCAGAGGGAACCTAGTGTTAAGACACTCCGTTTCCCGCTCTCCATCGAATTCTGGAGGCATTGTGTGTTGAGTGGCGGAACTCAACGCCGCGCTTTATTTCGACACCAAAGCGAAGAAATGGAAATATACTTTTAAGTAAATATTCCATTTCTTAGAATGAGGATCGAACCCACAACTAGTCGCATTTACAATCACTTTGTGCCCCTGCGCCACGACTAGCCTCAATAATCAATCAATTATATTTATATTAAAAAGTCTTTTTTTTTCACTTTTCGCTGTATCTTGCATATAGCACAATAGACAGAAGGTAACAAATGTTAAGACACGCCTTTCCCCAATTTACGCCAAATTTTCGAGACATTGTGATTAAATAACGGAATTTAACTCCGCACTTTGTCATCCAGAGAAACGAATGAAATGAATTTGAATTATAAATTTTATAAAAACTAAAAAAAATACTCCTTTACCGTGCACTGAAAAGAACAAAAGCTACACCAAGTGCCAGAAGTGCTGTAGAATGTGCTTAAAACTATAATTTATATGAGTCTCAACTCGAGTGGTTTCCTAAAACCATGTAAAGAGTTCTCCTGTCCAAGTCTTGGCTGCATTATCAGACTAGATAGATGATGATAGCATATAATATTATTATCATCTAAGCTTACCTTTCAAAGCAGAAAAATAAAAATATTCTTCGACTTTTTACATAAAATCTTTTAACTACAACAAAGAACCAACCAATCTACTTACTCTATATTAAGCTATTAAGCAATATTTAAGAGAGAAATTTTCAAAACTTTTTTTTTATCTAATTCAAAAGTCTTTCTTTCTTTTATCTAATCATCGCCACTGACTAGAAAAAGGCACAAATCGCGTTGACTTCAATACAGTCATCATTATAGCCTATGTAAGCTCATCCAAGGGCCCTCTATAATACGAGAGTGCTCAAACACGCCGATCAAAGGACTGCCGACCGATTACCCTTATCTTGCGCTTTTAGACGCCAATACAATATATAGAGCTTTGTGAGGAACAATAGGTTAATTATTAGCTTTACGCTGTATCCCGCACACAGCAGAGTTGGCAGAGGAAACCTTATAAAGTGTTAAGACACTCCTTTTCCCAGTTTCCGCCTAATTCTGGAAGCGTTGTGTGTTGAATGGCGGAATTCCACGCAGCATGTTGCCCCGAAACCAGAGCGAAGAAATGAAAATATAAATTTAAATAAATATTTTTATTTCCTCGAGAGGAGATCGAACCCACAACCAGTCGCGCTTAAAATTGATATTAAATAAAAAGAAATTCTGCCAGGTTACGACACACGATGTTACTAAACGAGTTGAAATATTGGGTCTTATGTATCTGATAGGGTTATGTTTAAGTAACAATATAAATAATTTAAAAATAACACTAATACGTTATATTTAAATCAAAAAGGGATTATCACGATATGACTTTTAGTTCGCGAGATATTTGTGAAAAACATTCAAACTATACTTACTTATGACCTAAAAAAAATTCCACACACGTTAAGATGATAGCCTCCTTTTTGTATATAAATTAATAAATAAAATAAAAATTGATAACATAATAGTGAAGTGATAAGCAATGATATATTATATTAATAAGTACATGCCTACTTAGCTAATAGTAATAAGAAGTCAGTTAGTATCCCTACCTACATTGTTAATAATAAACCCATAAAACTAAAACCACACAAAATAACAGTTACACTAACACGAAAACATAATCATTCGTTCAAACAACGCAAATTTAATACTAATTTTGGGGTTCCATACTCCATACTATAGGTACTAGTTAGGGACGCCCACGGTTATTAATAACCGAATATTTACATATAACTGGCGGTTATTTTACCGAAATGTTTACGGTTTTTACTCGAACAACTCTAACGTTTTATAACTGTTATAGTATTATTACCTGTTTAATCGTCGTTCGGTCTCTATTTACGAGTATGTTGGTTACATGTGGTTGTTTAAAGTAAATGCCTACTTATATGTGTTTCGCTTTTAAAATGCAATTTAATGCAGGTTTAGGCGTTATTTCGTGTGTCAGGTTTTAGGTGCGGATAAGTGGATTTTTATCATTGATTTAGTATATATAGAGATAGAGAATATTTCATAATGGAATTTTGTAAATTTTAAACGTTTTTACGCTGTATGAAGCATATTGCAAGGTAGGCAGATTTAGTGTAAAAACACTCCGTTTCCCAATTTTCGTTTCATCTTAGAGACATTGCGTGTGGCGAAACTTAATACTGTGCTTTGTCTTGTTACTAAAAACGAGAAATAGAAAATATTTCACTCCCCCAAGTGAGAATCAAACCCACAATCGTTATGTTTACTCAAATGTTCGACTAATCTTAAAATCGCTCCTACACAATCAATATATTAATAATAACAAATAAATTCTAAAACTTTATCACTTAAACTCAAAATTACAAAATTTCGTCCCTGTCACCCCAAAAATCATGTTATTTATTTATGTACAGCTATCCTGAACAGATGTCGTCAATGAAAAAGGGTCCAGGTAACGGAAAGTTTACGCACCAATGTATTAGACCCTGAATAGATTAAATTATTCTTCAATAGTTCCGAGTTCAACTCCGTTTTTATGGGATTTCGGGGATCCCGGGTATCGGGAAGCACGATTTTATGTTTACATTTATTATACAAAGCCTTATGTTTATGTCGTGGTGTGTATTTTAGGTTTATTTTGAAGAATATTAAGCTGAATTTAATACTGTACATTAAAGTATTAAGAGGCCAGTCGTGGTGCAGTGGCACAATGTGTGACTGTAAAAGCGAGTGGTTGTGGGTTTGATCCCCACTCGAGGAGATGAAATATTTATTTAAATTTATATTTCCATTTCTTCGCTCTGGTGTCGAGGTTAAGCGCGGCGTTGAGTTCTGCCACTCAACACGCAATGCCTCCAGAATTCGGCAGAAAGTGGGGAATGGAGTGTCTTAACACTAGGTTCCCTCTGCCTACCCTGCTGTGTGCGGGATATAGTGCGAAGCTGATTAAAGTATTGATTTACTATGGTGTTTAGCTGACCTTTTCGAATACCAAAATATACACGATCCAGGTTTATTTAAATTTTATCCCTGAAAGCTTAATGATGATTGTCTTCGATTTAAAAAGATGTTGTTTTTTTTTACATTTTTTCCTTTTCATTTGCTTTGTCTATTACAGCGGACATTAATCTTAGACTGTAGAGTTGAAATAAAGAAAATATAAAAAATTTACATTTCTCGATATATGTATGATACGAAAATGTTATAATCAAAGATTATTATAATGAAGAACTAAGACTAAATTTAAATGTAACAGCTTTTACCATTTCTTTAAGGATTCGAGAAACATGTTCGATATTTATGTAAAAACCGTCGTAGCGCAGTGACAGTATTCAGCTGTAAATGCATGGGATGTCAGTTCGATCTCAACTCGGGGACGATTTATTATCATTACCTCGCTCTGTTAGCCAAAGCACAGCTATGAGTCCCACCACTTGACACACAGTATCTTAAAAATCTGACTGAAAGTTGTAAATGGAGTGTCTTAGCACTAAGTTTCATATACCTACCTTGCTATATATGGAAAAATTAGTGAAGCTAGAACACAAAAGATGAAAAGTATATGAATAATCCAAATAGTTCCAATTCGTGTCAGAGATCACATGGTAAATGCTTGTTACTTATATATATATGAAACTGGGAAAATCTAACTCCAGGTAGATTGGAAGTAGACCCTAATAAAAATTGGATAAAATGGCTAGGAAAAAGACAACTTAGGAAAGGTATACCAAAAACAATGAAAAATATTCAATTGTTAGATTTATAAAAAAATATATAGTTATGAATGAACTCATTTAAATATTTGATACTATGTCGAGTCGATCGTTTAAACTTATTTTTGTATCATATCCATACAATAGTATACTATTTTTTAAATAATTTTTTTTTTTATAAAATTAATTAAAGACACTAATAATACCATTAACTCACAGATGATTATTTAATAAATCAGCTTCACGCTGTATCCCGCACACAGCAGGGTAGGCAGAGGGAACCTCACTAAGTGGGAAACGGAGTGTCTTAACACTTTAAGACACTCCGTTCCCCACTTTCAGCCGAATTCTGGAGGCATTGCGTGTTGAGTGGCACAACCCAGCGCCACGCTTAGCCTCAACACCAGAGCGAAGAAATGGAAATATAAATTTAAGTAAATATTTCATCTCCTCGAGTGGGGATCGAACCCATAACCAGTCGATTTTACAGTCGCCACATTGCGCCACGACTGGCCTCATTATTTAGTAAATATAAATATATCGGTAGAAACCAGTGGCCCAGTGGAACGTCTGACAGTATTCGTCTGATTTGATAATTGAACGTTTGTTCCAACCGGACTACGGAATTGATTATATTTAAATTGAGTGAGATGAGTTGAGCCACTTAACGCATGTTTAAAAATTTTGTCTTTACACTAGGTTCTTACCGTGTTCTGGGGAGAAAAAGCAGAAAAATTCATAAAAATATAACATCATGACTTTCTTAATACTAATATAACCACTTAAATCGAGGCCAGTCGTGGCGCAGTGGCACCAAGTGTGACTGTAAAATCGACTAGTTGTGGGTTCGATCCCCACTCGAGGAGATGAAATATTAACTGAAATGTATATTTCCATTTCTTCGCTCTGGTGTCGAGGCACATAAAAATTGTGACTGTAACAAAGTGTGACTGGTTGTGGGTTCGATCCCCACTCGAGGAGATGAAATATTTACTTAAATTTATATTTCCATTTCTTCGCTCTGGTGTCGAGGCAAAGCGCGGCGTTCAGTTCTGCCACTTAACACGCAATGCCTCCAGAATTCGGCAGAAAATGGGGAACAGAGTGTCTTACATTAGGTTCCCTCTGCCTACCCTGCTATGTGCGGGATACAGCGTGAAGCTGAACAAATAGATGTAAATCTTATTAGTATTGAAGAACAATATTTAAAATGTCTATTTTCCCATAAATCATCTTTATAAGCAAACCAAACAATTCTATACAGAAATTTAAACGCGGAAATACCATAAAACAATTCAAAAACAAAACAAATATAACAAAATGTTTTATCACAACGAATCAAAGTTAGTGTCTAACCGATTTCGAGGCAGAGGTGTTGCGGCGAGTTTTATTGCGGGCCGCCTTTTTCTCTACGGCATTCATATTTGCATAAGTTGGTGGTATACCGATTTTTATAATAATAATAGAAGAAAATAATATTTTGTATATTATTAAATCGTAGCCTGAAATTTATGTCATGGACTGTAGGATTAAAATCCTATTTTTTTACCGTTCTTATTGGAATTTCGGAAAATCCCCTCTTCTTAAATTTTCCAAGAAATTTATCTATCTCAATTTAAAGACTATCTCAATTTCAGCTTTCTACGTCGCATTGTTTCGGCTCTGTTATCTGTTAGCTACTCAGTAACGGTAGAATTTTGTATAGATAACACATATTTTTATTATTTTACAAAACTAGTCGGTGCAAGTTGTTTTGAAAGATTGATCTCATATAAAAGTAAAAGTCGCGTATAGCAGCGTAGACAGAGGAAACCTAGGCTAAAGACACTCTGTTCTATATCTTAAAAAATCACAAAAATCCCTTCCTACTTCGCCTCCTTAGTATAATTCTTAAAACTGAAAAAAAAAAAAACAGAAAAAAAAATCAACAATAAAAAGTACAACCCAGTACACCACCACCCTGTCCAACCGTTTCGCCTGCGCGCGGGACATTAACAAAGGCATATATTTCGGAGTTCCACTCTTTAATCTGATGACCCACATTCTGGCTAATTGACTGGATTTATACCATCTAATGTCGTCGGCGAAATATAAAAGCTATTATAATATTGGCTAAATAGTCTTGTTGTTAAGTCTTTAAGGGTGTTTTGGTAATGGTTGCAGCTTAGTTCTTTAACGTTAGATATTTAGGTATATATTCATTTTTGAAATTAAATATATTATATAGAAACGTGGCGTCTGATTGTAAACTCCATGAACGTTTGATTTCTACTCAGGGTTAATCCAATATTTAATTTATTTTCGGGTTCCTGCTTTGGTAGACAAGAGGCGGCGTTGGGTTATTTAAGTTAGGATCCTCACGAACTCGTAATACCTTGAAATTTGGGTGGAGAGTGGAGAACACTAGGTTCCATCTGCCTACTCTACCATGCGGGAAAAATCACATTGGATACTTTGTTTACATATATATTTATACATCGGGGCAGCACAGTTGGGACGTAGGAGGCATTTTTTACATAGGTCTATATGAGGACGTCGTGGCGCAGAGGCACTATTAACGGAGTGGTTATGGATTCCATTCCCACGAGACAAAGGACGTTGTTGAGTTTCATCACTCAACAGAAAATGCCTCTATAATTCAGGTGGAAAGCGACGTAAACAATGTCCTGACACTAGTGTTAATGGCTAAAATAAGCAAATTCTGTGTCAAAACAATTTCAAAATCAAAGAACATAGTCCAAACTAACCGAACAGTTTCTCTAAAAATCCTTTTGCTCCCAACTAAACACAAACTTAACTTTACCAACACTAATCCAGAAACAAATGTTACTTACTACAATTAAAAGTGTTCGTTAGAAGGCGGTTTTAACTTTGCTTTTTCGTATTTCTTATTGCCCCCACTATCTTTAGTTATGAGTTTTATCTTCTGAACAAAGTCGTTATGGAAGTTAGCGTGTTTAATGTTAAAAACTAATGAAGTCGCAAACTTAGGGCTTTGGTAACATGGAAAGTACTAAAAATCACATTTTAAAACTTAGTTTGTTATGCAATTTCGGGGAGCAACTGTCGTTGTAGGCTTAAGTCTGTTCGTGTAATGATAATATTTTGTATCTTTGGTATATTATTATTTGTAATTTTGTGTATAAATTATGTCGATAAGTTTAACAATAAATTTGTTTTTAGAGTTACGTACTCTAAAAGAAAAAACGAAGTTCTTATAGGATAACTATGTTTATTTGTCTGTCCGTCGGTCTAACCATGTGCCAAGACCCTTTCTTCATGTACTTTTGTTAATCTTAACAGGTGAACAAAGATATACCGATATTTATTCTCAATTTAATACATATATGATGTATCCAGTCTAACGTAATGGTTGCAGATAAATTCTACTCAAAGACAGCTTAGATTTAATTAAGAACTCTAAACTGCATTGGGTTTCGCCTTTAGCATATTTGGCCAAAAAATTATTAAAACGGATCTATTTGTAATAAGGCTATCATTTTCTCTGTCTCCTCGGTGAAACTAAGTTATATCCACTGATGTCATGCTAATGTATAATATATAAATAAAATAAACACAAAACGCTTTTTTCATCAAAGTCGGAACAAAACAATCAAAATCCCCCGCTTCACTAATACATGCATAAATCCTTTTAGATAAAAGACAAGTTATATCTAAACGGTTTCGGTACTTTATCAGCGATTCTAATATATTGGGGAGGAAAATACTCCACTTAAGTAACAATTGCATGCACTTTTCCTTATAGCATTCTTTTCTTATACGCTGTAAGAGTCCCCGAAAACGAAGTAGCTCGGCTTGAAATTTGTTTTTGGATGTATATATGTGTATGTATGTATGTTTGTATGTTTGTACATATATATACTCAACCACCCCTAACCAAACGAAATTGAAATCTTAAAAAGTTATAGAAAAAGAACGAAATTTTACTTGTTGTTTCTGTTTATCTATATTTCAGGCTGAAATAAATTCATTCAAATATATGTGCTTAATCCGGTAAAAGAATATTATTTAATTTTTTCTACATATATTTTTTTACTTACTTTATGCTTATATTTATATATATGTTATAGATAAACAGAAACAACAAGTAGAATTCCGTTCTTTTTCTATAACTTTGTTAAGATTCACTCTAGTAGCAAGACAAAGAGCGGCGTTCGGTTCCAACTCTCAACACGCAATGTCTCAGGAACGAAGAATTTTGACAGTAGGTTCCATCTGCCTACCCTGCTATTTACCATATACAACCTGACGCAAAAAAAATGTGTAAACATTCCCTTCAAAAGGATTTGAATCTACACACCATAACTACTCCACAACAGTGTCCCCAAAGATAACATTTATATAATTATTAGATTCGACATTCAATTTACAGCTCGATACTTGCTGGAACGAAATGTCCAACAAAGAAACACTAACCTAAACAAAAATGTGCCCCAATTCCCGGGGCTGGTGTGGCCAAGCAATTGAAAACGCACCTTAAGCTCTTGTATTAGAGTCGAATTTCCTGTGTTAAGAAGTGTCGTTTGACAAAAAAGTTTCAGAGCGCGTCTAATGAGCCGTATACAATAAAAAGCAACGTGTTTTTTTTGGAGCCCCGCTTTCAGGAAGGTCGTGTTCCGTGGATTAGGCTTGCAAAGTCTTAATCGATCTTTTGGTTTAGTCTGTGTTTCGACTATATTATATATGGTTGCTGATTTGTCTGTCCCTATATCTATGAAGTAAATGTGGCTTGTAAGCAAAAAGATAGAATATATTGATTAGACACTCCACGTTTACTTGCTTTGCCAGACTAAAATATTTTAAATTTATGAAGATAACGATATAACAATATAAATAATAAACTTAATCTTAGTTTTAATTTAATTTGCACTAGAAGGAATGAATTATTTTTATTCGTTCTGATAGCAAGATAGTGCAAGGCGTTGAAATCCATAACCTAAAACGCAATATCTAGAAAATTTTATGAAAATAAAAAATTGGGGAACAGAGTATTTTAACTGTTTATTCTCATTTTTTAATATAAATATAACCTTCATCTTCATAAACACCGTTGTCTTAAAGTAATCAAAATTTTAAACTACAATTTATAATTACAAGAATCAAGTAGCAACGTTTACAAACGCTTTATATAATAAAGGAAATAAAGATATCCTTTGATTTTCAAACAGGAAATTTCAGAGTAAACAAACGATAGGAATGCACGGAGCTGGAAAACGTTATTTCTAAATAAAGGTAATTAGAACTTTCATGTAGATTAGAAAGTACATAAGTAATAGAAAAGAACAATAGAATATTTTCTACGTAGCCGTTTTTTTTTTGTTTATTTTCACGTTGTATAATGCATATAACAGAGGGAGAGGGAACTTATTGATAAAACACTCCGTACCCCACTCTCCGTCTAGTGTTCGAGACATTGCATTCTGAACGACTTCAACGTTGCCTTTCTCATCTTAAAGGAGCGAGGACAAACGTAAAAGTGATTTATTAAGTAAAAGAGTAAGAATCGAATTCACAATCGTCATGTGTACAGTCCAGACGTTGTACCACTGCGCCACAATAGCTTCTATTATATTATTTAAATGTTATATATAAAATTAGCGTATCCACACAATCACTTAACTTATATTTTTTCTTTTCTTTTTAGCTTCCCGCTGTATCCCATATATAGCAGAAGGAATCTAGCGTTAATACACTCCGTTCCCAACTTTCCGTGAAATTGTCTAGGCATTGCGTATTGAGCGAACTCATTCCCCCAAATGGAAATCGAACCAACAACCTGTCGCGTTTATATTGGCACCCTATACGCCACGACTGGCATCTAAGTCTAATCCAGTCTTTCTCACTTAACTATACCAAAACAAACACGCATTCAAAGATGGGTACGTACGTACATACAACCGACCCTGACACAATAATTGTGAACAGAACTTTGACGTGGGACTTGTTAAAAAGCTGGTAAAAAGAAAAAGCTCTTCCACCGCGAACGAAGCTTCGTACGTCACTTTAGAGGCGCGTTTGAAATGTCACTGGTATTGTAAATATTTTGTTTTCTATACGTGTGTGTATGTATGTATGTATGTGTTGTGTATAGCTCTTAAAGGTTGACGTTTGTTTAGATACTTTACGGGATAGATATTAGCGTTTTTATTAAATGATTTTTTTTTGGGGTTATATTTTGTTGTTCAATTAGAGAGTATTACTGATTACTGTACATTGTTACTTACTGTATGTTAAAATACGGTATTGACCAAAATCAGACAAGATAAATAAATTATTAATTATTCGAATCCCACTCAAAAAAATGATATTTAATATTTTCATTTCTTTGTTCTGGTGTCGAGACATAGCGACGGCGTTGAGTTTCATCACTCAAGACGCAATGCAACCAGAGTTCGGAGAAAAACACTAGGTTCCCTCTACCTACCCTGCCCTATGCAGCGTAAAGCTACTACTACTGTAAGCTAGACTAACATATATAAGTATGTACTTAAAACAAATAGAACATACATATAAAAGAATTAATCATACAATATAAGCTGAAACACACCAACACACACCACTCGCCCTAATAACTTACGATCTTAAATAGCAAAATTTCGAAAGCCACATTAAAGTGATCCATGGCTTGATTTTTCACAAACATTGGCAGATGCCCAACAATATCTATACAAAGTGAACTTTTGAACGAGTTCTAAGGTAGAGAATCGATTTGTTTCAATACGTTACTGACCGGTTTTCCTATTATTGAAACCAGATAGAGCTTGCTAGAGCCGGATAGAGTCAAATTGAATGAAATAGCGTAAATCCCCGCGGCACCGGACGTCCCGCTGCAATACCACACGACGCTGGATTATCTTCTGTGTGCAAAAGTTTTTTTTTTTTGAACAATTCAAAAAAAATCAAATGAGTTATGATTGTGATTGGTTAAAATTATAATGTTAATTAATTTGATTGTTTTTTTTTCGGTTAATTGTTGTAATAGATCGTTGTATAGCTATAATTATTTTAATTTTTATTGTAATTTCATATTGTATCTGCATATAACAGGGTAGGCAAAGTTAACTTAAGTACTCCGTTCCCCACTTTCAGCAAATTTTCGAGATATTACATGTGGAGTGGCGGAACTCAACGTCGCGCGTTGTACTGTTACTAGAATGAGGAAATGAAAATATTACATTTCCCCCAATAGGAATGAAACCCACAACCATTTTGTTTACAGTAAAACAACATGCTACTGCGCCATGACTCCTCACTAATAGAATCTCGTAAGGCATCGATTCTAATCCATATATACGCTAAATACAATATATTTTTTCATTTTAAAAACAACGAAAAAAAATTCTGCTACGGCTACATTTTAATTCTAAAACAGTCATGTATTTGACATAAAAAGTCCATAAAGACCCTCGTAATAAAATAATACGGCCTCACACAAACCGGATGTACCAGTGACATCGCAACCGTCCACTTCCTGTTTAGCGTGACAGCTGTTGTTTATAAACAAATTGTTTATTTGTTTCGCTTTTAACATATATAAATTAGAGACTGTAGAGATTAATGTAGTGTGACAAAAAGTATCTATAAATACTTGGAGACGTTGAAAGTTGTAAATTCAAAGATTATTTGGGTTGTTGCGACCATCATGGCCCAGGAGCACAAGTGTGTGATTGTAAACGAGATGGTGGTAGGTACGAATCCCATTCGAGAAAAGAATATATTTAATATTTTTAAAGAAAGAAGATGAGAAACGGAGTGTCTTACTGGATTCCCACAATCTATCCTGTAATATGCGAAATACAGTGTGGAGATAAAAAAAAAATTGCATCAATCTTATGGTCTTGTTAACTACAAAAATATATTAAAAGAGCTTCTTTATTCTTCTTTCTATATATTTTATTAATAGACGAAGTTATTAATTAATCATTAAAAGATAGACAATAAATCAGTTTCACGCTGTATCCCACTCATAGCAGGGTAGGCAGAGGGAACCTAGTGTTAAGACATTTCGTTCCCCACTTTCTGCCGAATTCTGGAGGTATTGCCTGTTGAGTGGCAGAACGCAACGCCGCACTCAACCTTGACACCAGAGTGACGAAATGGAAATATAAAATTTAAGTAAATATTTCATCTCCTCGAGTGGGGATCGAACCCACAACCAATCGGTTTTACAATCACACCTCGTGCCGCTGCGCCACGACTGGCCTCTAGATTTATTTTAGATAGACAATAGGGACTGTTAACGATTGTGGTTTCGTTCAATTCCCACTTGGGGAAATTATTTTTTTTATTTATATGTATCTCCTGTCGTACATATCGGTTAACATTATACATTCTTAGAGTTTACTTATACTATTATGTACAACTAATTATAGGAGAACACATCACTCAAATACTTACAACGATTAAATTACGCTATATAAAAAAATCATAACAAATATATAAAATTAAGGTTACTTAATTAACTAAAATTGATGGTTAACTTTATCAAAAATATGGTTGCATTTTCATTTCTTTGCTCTGATAACCAGGCAAGACACGATATTGAGTTTCGCTGCTGGGGAGTGTTTCAACACTAGGTTCCCAAGCTCCCCCTGCCTACCCTGCTATATACGGGATACAGCGTGACATTAAAAAATAGATTGATTTAAATCCACACAAATCACAATATAAACAATCAGTATTTACCCATCTCCTATACGTTAGTATGTTAAATTAGCTACACTTGATGCATAGCGTGTCCCGTACCAATTAATCGTCGCACTAAAACATATCAAACAAAATGTTTACGTTATATTAATAGACGCTGTCACGCTAAACGGTAGCGGATGGATGGTCGATGTCACTGATGTAAGGTCACGTTATTTTATTAGTATATATTACTGCTGGTACGGTGGCGTGTCTAAATAGAAGTGGTTGTGGGTTCAATTTTTCATTTTTTTTTATTTTTTTTTTAATGAGATAATAGGTAATTATTGTTAACTAGCTTTAATACTGCTTGCTTTAATGCTGCTTTGTTGTTTATGAATAATATTATTATTTTTTTATTTTTTTTAATGAGAAACGGAGTGTCTTAAGATTACGTCCACTCTTCCTACTCTATTGTGAGCTCCCGCTCATATAGCGTGAACTTGTTTTTGTTATAAAAATTTTACTTTTCTTCTTATACAAATTTTCTACAAAAAAACATATAGTTTACATTAACCTTAAAAAGATTACATTCTCACATTATCTCCCTAACAAAAGAAAATTTATAATGAAATTGAATAAAGTAATATAATATTTAATTATGTGTAGAGTAAGTTCCACTCCGCCTTACAAAAGTTCCCATAACTTGTTCAAAGGCATTCTCATGTCGATGCCTGCCTTTCAATATTGCCTTTTGAATATTTTTATTTTATTTACTAACTTGAAAGTTTAGAATTGAATTATATAGAGGTATGGATCGATGTGTCTCGTTGTTGTAGAGATGTAGAGAATAAAAATATGAATAATATATAGTTTTTAAAAAACACTAAAAAACACGTTTTCTACACCAAATGAAAAATTAATAGGATGTGCTTAGAACTATAAATTGTATGAGCCTAAACTCGAATAGCTTACTAGGAACCACCGTAGATTTCCAATATTCAAGTCCTGGCTCCATCATCACACCAGCTCGTTGGTACTAAAATATTGTATTGTCACCTAAGCTACGTATGACTACCAACTTTTATGAGGATACCACCATTACAAGTGGTTTAAATTCAGATTCTTATATTATATTACTTATTTACGTGTATGTAGCCGAACTCAACGTGTGTCAACCAGAACGAGAAATGAAAATAAAACACATGCAAGCATTCCTCCTAATGGGAATCGAATGTCCTACTGCACCGCGACGCTATCAATATTGAAATTAAAATAAGCTTTAAATCAGCTTCACGCTAAATCCCGCACACAGCAGAGTAGACAGAGCGAATTTAGTGTTAAGACACTCCGTTCCCCACTTTCTGCCGAAATCTGGAGGCGTGTGGCATAATTCAACGCCACGCTTAGCCTCGACACCAGAGCGATGAAATGGAAATATAAATTTAAGTAAATATTTCATCTCCTCGAGTGGGGATCGAACCCACAACCAGTCGATTTTACAGTCACATTTTGTACCCCTGTGCCACGATTGGCCTCTTAAATAAGCTTTGTTCTAATAAAATGAGATACTCCATTTTGGCTGTACTGTTCTACTACAAAATATATGTGAGAACTACATAGATAGTTCACCATCTTTAATGATGAACTCAAAGTAACTTAAAGCAAATTGGAATTCAGATATTAATATCTTAATCATCGTTACATAATTAAGTTTGAGTTGGAAACTTCCTAAGTAACTGAGCACTTCTGCAGAACTCAATTTAGAACGAAACCAGGACCTGTTGTTATGAAGAGACAATAACTATATTATACTTATATAATATAGTACTGTAGTATTGCAATTGTTATATAGTAGAGATCTTATTTTGATCTGATTTAAGTAAACGAAGACTATCTAGAGTAAAAACACGTCGACTTAGTTAACAAAACGAAAGAGAAGAGAAGCTCGAAGCATTGCGTGTTGAGTGCCGGAACTCAACGCCGCGTTTTACCTAGTTACTAAAAGAAAGACTACTACTACTGTCACATGTTTATATTTCTGCGCCACGGCGGCCTAATTGAAGTTTTATTCTCGTTGAAATACTAATATTCAGTTTATAAATCAAATAAAAATCAGCTTCACTCTGTATCCCGCACACAGCAGGGTAGGCAGAGGGAACCTAGTGCTAAGACACTCCGTTCCTCACTTTCTGCCGAGTTCTGGCGGCAATGCGTGTTGAGTGGCGGAACTCAGCACCGCGCTTTGCCTCGACACCAGAGCGAAGAAATGAAAATATAAATGTAAATAAATATTTCACTTCCTCGAGTGGGGATCGAATCCACAACCAGTCGATTTTACAGTCGCACTTTTTGCCTCTGAGCCACGACTGGCCTCAGTTTATATTTTCTATATTTTCTGTTTAAAACAAAGTGCCGCGGGGCTCCACTTGCAAATTGTACTTTCGCCGCTACCAGACCGAAACAAATGCCCGTAGATCGATCAAACGGTTACCTTAACACAGTAATGGACTAGATATTGATATCAGTATAAAATGTTTTTTTTAATATAATTTAAATGCAAGATTTTAACTGGAAACGCGATGGTTTTGGGTAAGCCAGTTAATATTCAATGAATTGAAAATTATGCGGAAAGTGGAGAATGGAGAGTGTTAGCACAAGTTTCCTCTCTGCTGTCCTTGCTATAAAGGAAAAGGCAAATGAAGAAAATGCAATAATGCAAATATGTAATAACAAAAGTAAAGCCCTGCTTCGACACAGTGGGGTAAAAATTCTATTTTTTGTAAATAGAATTCTTCTTTCCAGCAAATTGGGTGTAATAACTAAAAGCAATTTTTAGAAATATTTTTAGATAATTTTATAAAATATATAAAAGCAAAAATACTATAAAATGTCAGCTTTAACTTTACGCTGTATCCCGCACACAGCAGGGTAGGGAGAGAACCCAGTGTTAAGATATTCCGTTCCCCATAGTTTTTATTGGTACATACATCAAATATTGAACTTTTAATAACCCAATGTTTCAGAACAGAGTCTCTTAGAAATAGAACTCTGATTACCCTGCTGTCTGAGATAAAACGATGAACTAAAAAAAAAATATTTAAACTCGACCGATCTAAAGTAAGACGAATAATAAAAATAAAAAAGTAAAAATAGATAAAAATCTTAGGCAAATACCAATTTACTTCACATAAAACGCAATTGCAAGTAAATCTTTCGACTTGGGAATTAAAAATATCATTTCACCGCTAAAAAAACCCACTTAAATCTATTTAAATATCAAATTTAAACATTCAGAGCTGAGTTTGCGATCAGCACAAGTTTTAAAATATGAAAACGTCGGATGAAAGTAAATATATTTTGCGAGCACTCTATTTAGAAATGCCTTCTATCTGCTAATAACCTGAGCCTTTTATATCAATTATGTTTTATTTTGGACTCTATTTTATTTATATATCGGTTATTTGGTGTAACAATGACGGAATTGCATTTTTTTTTGGTAAAAATGTTAAATATATAAGGAAATACTATTTATAAACTTTGATTGAGTCTTCTGCTACTTTCTGAAAACGTAAATACGTGATTATTGCACCTAATGAGCGATGTTTACCTTTATTCATAACTATAAATATTAATAAATTTGTTAGAAAAATATATATGAGAATACTTACTAACTAATCTTTATTTTGTCTATTCTTTACTTTTTGTTAATAAAGACCTAAGCCGATGTCAAATTTAATTTAAAGATATTCTCAAAATGGAACAGGTAGAAATTAGTTAGCAACAATCATATTCTTTTACGAAGAAAATTTAAAAGAACCTAGTTAGATTCTTTCAGTTTTTCTTCTTAAATAAAGAGAGAGTAAATAAGAGATCATTTATCACAAGATTTCGAGACATTGCGTGTTTTAAGGCGGAACTTAACACCATACTATGAGCGAAAATAAAAATATATCATTTCCCCTATTGTGAATTGAACCCAAAACTATCAAATTAAGAACCAGACGCTATCCCACTACACTACCATGGTTCAAGTACAATTTTTAAACATTTTTACTAACTATTATTCTAAAACAAAAACATGACCACATCTTTCCCCACATTAGTATAATGGACGTCATCTTCAGTTCATACTCATACGTTAATGTGTTTACCGTGTCATAAGTGAGATAGCTCGGTTTTTGTAAAAATATTTGCGGAATATTTCAATTTTGAGGCCGTCATGACGCACTGGCTCAACATATAGCTGTAAACGACAGATTGTGGGTTCGATTCCCACACGAGGAAATAAAATATTTAATATTTTTATTTCCTTTCCCTGGTAACGAGGCAAAGTGCATCGTTGCTCCCTCTGTTACTCAGGAACGGAGGGTTTTAAAACTAGGTTCCCAGGTTGCCTAGTCCCTGGTCTGGTATGTGGCAGAATACAGTGTAAAGCCAAAAAAACATCAGTGTATTACAACCACTTAACATAAGAACAGCCCAATATATAATAGCGCATTTCGCTTTAAAACATACTATCAGATAGCCAATAGCTATAGTTGAAAAGTTTACTTGGCAAGCTTCACCGTTCGTGGCTAATAAATGTAATCCTAGTTTAAATAAATACTATTTATTTCGAACTCGTATCCCCTTTGAATGTTCAAATGAGTACCGACAAGTTTAAATTTAAAATTCTCTATGATTTTTTTTATATATATTTCCCGTTTCTAGTTTTATCTTTTATATGTTAGTTTTACAGGAAAGACAATGATTAATAGCTTTTGGTCGCGTTACCTAAAATATCAACAGGAAGTACGTACAGTTATAAATAGATAGTATTTTATTTTTAATGTAATGGGAAACGAAGTATCTTAATGAGAACAGAGTGCCATTCAGCTAGGTTCCCAGATTCCCTCTACCTATCCTGATATGTGCGGAATAAGGTGTGACGCAATTTTTTTTGAAAAATATATATTTTGTAGAGTGATTTAATTTAAAATGTATATTTTTTGAAACCTAATGTTAAAAGACTCCACGCACTGCCCAGTTTTCAAGGCGAAGTGCAAGGTGAGATATAATGCCGCGTATTTTTCTACCAGAACAGAGAAATGAAAATAATTTAAATCAAGTCAAAAAAACCATTTATTTTAACACGCTCTAACTCTAAATGAGTGGATATGAATTGATGAGTAACGATTTTTTCTATACATTTTACATTTATAATCACAAGTTTATACAACACACAACGAGAACGACAACAAAATAAATAATATAAGAAATAACTATACATTGCTTTTTATTTCAATCTAGTTTCAAAACTCTCTTTTTTCCACTTTCCGATCGAATTCGCTTCCTTGTTATATAACAAAGAAGAACGTTGCACTTTGCCTTGCCAAGAGCGAGAAAATGAAAATAATGAATCCCCAAAGCAGATATCAAACCCACAACAATCGCTTTAACCCTCAGACACTGACGCGTCCCAATCTAAAATGTTATAGAAAATCTTCTATAGTATTACTGTGACTGTTTCTATATTGTGCTCCATTCCTATGTGATAAATCATTCTTGATATAATTATTCACGAAGAAATTATCTACAATACAATCAAGAACGCGAATTAGTCGAGTTTAATTTAATTTAAGTATTAATACACAGACGGACTCTTCTTTGTTTCTTTACTTTTTTTAAGTATAAACAGAGAAGTTTATTATTATAGAGATATCAAAAAAAGATGAAATTTACTTAATTTATCATATGAACTCAAGAAATACTTGTATATCAATTTCATAATCACCTTATTCTGCATTGTTGTAGGTCCATATCAGAGTAGACGGAGAGATTTTTTTGTTAAGAAACTTCGTTATATACTTCGAAAATTCGAGACGTTGCGTGTGGATTGGCGGAACTTAATACTGTAGTTTGTTCCACTAAAGTCGAAAAATTAAGATAATACCTTCTCCCGAATAGAATTCAAAACCACAGCCACTGTATTTACAATTGATCGCTGTTCCATAGCGCCACGGCGCACGACGACCACAATTATTAATTTAAAAACTTAGTCCATTTCTAAAATTGGACAGTAAATTATAGACTAATGTTTTGCAGAGCTCATTTACTTAGCCCCGGATAGTAGATAATATGCACAAATCATAAACCAAGTGCCGCCCGGGGAAAACCAAAATATACACAAAACAAAAATATTCTGTATTGTGTGTATCCCGGCTACACTAAATGTTGCAATGATGCCAAAATCTCGAATGGAGAATATTAAATATTTTCATTTCCATGCACATTTCTATTAAAATAAACTGCCACGTATTTATTTATTGCTGGCAAAATTTACATTTTTACGTAATTTTTATAAATTTAAATGATTCATATTGTTAAATTAACAATGGTTCGGGATGACATTCAAAATATTTATTTGTATAATGAATTTCTGTTGAGCTAACACACTGATATATACGAGTATAGTGTTGTTTTCTGTCAGTGCAACAGAAAAAGGACAGACTGTATAGTCTACGGACTGTGATGGGATGATTATTTTTTAGTTTCACACTGTATAGAGGGAACCTAGTGTCAAGACATTCTGTTCCCCATTTTCGTCTCAATTTTCACCGTCGTTTTTTTCGTCTCAATTGTTAAGTGGCGAAATTCAACGTCGCGTTTTTTCTTGTAACCAGAGCAAGGAAATAAAAATAATTTATTCCGAGTGGAATTAAAGTAATAATGAATCCGCATATATAATCATTTATTTATCACAGTATTCATTAAATACGCCTCTAGCCCTAATATGTATAAAGATACTGTATTTTTGATATTATTTTAAAATGCAATCAGCAAATAAGAATCGAACCAACGACCAAATTCCACAACTACACCTATATCTCATCTATAAGTACGTTTTAGCTTCAACTTCACCTTTTTGCTCCCTTTATAACAGGGTAAACAAAAAGACCATATTCTGAATTTTGCACGTTGAGTGGGTCCCTTACGCGCGAAGAAATGAAAATAATTCAACTCCTGTGTGGTAATCGAACACACAGCCTCCGCGCATAGAAAAAAAATTAAATCAGCTTCCCACTGTATCCCGCACGCATCAGTTTAGGCAGAGGGAACCTAGTGTTAAAACACTCCATTCCCCACTCACTTGCCGCCGGAATCTGGAGGCATTGCGTGTTGAGTGGTGAAACTCAACGCCACGCTTTGCCTCGACACCAGAGCGAAGAAATGAAAATATAAATGCAAATAAATATTTCACCAAGTGGGGATCGAACTCACAACCACTCGATTTTGCAGTCAAACCTTGTGCCCCTGCACCTCTGGCCTGAATATTCACGAATAGATATTATAGACAAACGCTTTTCTACTGGCCTCAAAGTAGTTAGCACTACATCCCACTACAGTATAATATAGCGCTAGTTATTACGCTAACACGCACGGCTAATCTACGTCCAACGCATTTCATTAATAGCAACCGTGATTTTCAGAAGCGTGAAAGGCGAGGCGATATGACGAGATTTTTATTAAATTAATATTGTTTTATTAAATATATTATATATTATAATTGTCTTGTCTTTTTAGGGTTTTTTTTTTCAATACATAATGTGAGATTATAAATTATTTTGTAGTATTTCCAGCTTCACGGCTCTTCTTGTATATAGCAGGTTAGGATGAGAGAGCCTAATGTTAAAATACTCCGTTGTCAAAGTTGAGTCTAATTTTAGTTATTTTGTCTAACTTTAGGCATGTAGCGGAGAAATTCAACACTGCGCTTTATATTATGAAACACAGCGATGAAAAATATTTAAAATAAATATTTCCCCTAGTACCCACTAGGCCAAACCCACAACGGTCGCATTTGCAGTCGTCTACTTTCTCATTCACACGCCAACTTCGATATATTTAAATAGTATATATATTCGGTTTAAAGACATTTATTTCTCAAAAAGAACACAAAAGTTCACTTAAAATAAGAAATTACAATAATTTTTCTTGAGGGTACATTTAAAAGTCTGCCTAATTGTCTAATAAATGTAATCCTAATTTAAATAAATACTATTTATTTCGAACTCGTATCCCGTTTGAACGTTCAAATGGGTACCGACAAGTTTAAATTTAAAATTCTCTATGATTTTTTTTATTTCCCGTTTCCAGTTTTATCTTTTATATGTTAGTTAGTATTAAGGAAAAATAATGATTAATAGCCTTTGGTCGCGTTACCTAATATACCAACAGGAAGTACGTACAATTATAAATAGATATTATCGATATATTTATATAGAATACTAGTGGGCGCGCGCAGCTTCTCCCACTTATTTGCACCCTTAGTGGGTGAATTCGAAAAAATCATGAAACACGTGTTCAATGAAATATTTTTAAGAGTGTGAATTTAATGTTTTATAAAAAATGGGGGCTATACAAACTTTCAACCCCTATTTCATCCCTTTAGCGTTAAACATTTTCAAAATCCCTTCTTAGTGGATGTTCAGATTATGAAAATAAACATCTGTCCACATTTCACGTTTCTACGCACAGCGGTTACGGCTGTGCGTGCGTCTTACCTCAGTCAGTCAGGTACATGTCCTTTTATATATATAGATTGTAATCATTATCATAGAATAAATTATTATTATTCGCCTCGAATTTGCACAAACTCTTTGTAATATAATAGGTTATTAAAAAACTTTAGTTAGATTCTTGCCTAAGTAATCTGAGTATCTAACAGAGAAAGAAAACTAAGTTTTGGTTTCATTTAGTTTAAGGTTTCAAATTATCAACATTAAGATCTTAAATATATATACCAATTGTATAAAGTTGTTGAGTTTATTTGGTTGACCACGTTAATCCTCGAAACTAATGTTTTTTATTAACTTCACAGTGTATACCGCAGATAGCAGGGTAGGCAGAGGGAACCTAAGTAAATCTATTGTTAACACTTCGACAGAGCGAGAAAATGGAAATATAATAAATATTACTTTCCTCTGACTGGTAATCGAACCCGTCGCATTTAGAGTCGCAAGCTTGTGCCCCTGCAACGGCCTCTCGGCTTCTTGGAGGTAATGTGTCACATACGATTTCAACAACGCGGGCGAAGCGCAATGCCTCCAGAATTCGGCAGAAAGTGGGGAACGGAGTGCCATAACACTAGATTCCCTCTGCCTACCCTGCAGTGTGCGGGATACAGCGTGAAGCTGATTACTTGTAGGAACGTGCTATAAGTGTGTAAAAAGGAACACAAAAATTAATAAAACGGAAACATTTTAGGCCTCGTTTTTTAGGCTCACTAAAAACAATAGAATGTTAATAATAGCGGCATACTTACGAAATTGATGATGTAGCTGAACTGTATCACGTTATTAATGACCGAAGTTACCTATTTTTCTATACGCAAAGTAGATATGGCAGAACTAATGTATGTAAGTTTTTTTGCTATAACAGTAACTTGACCAGCAATTTTGCTTGCGTTGATGATCTTTAATTACTGTTAATGATTGCTAAAATGTTTTTTTTTCAGTTTCACGCTGTATTCCGCAAATAGCCGTGTAGACAGGATGAGCTTAGTGTTAAAACATTCCATTCATCACTTTCCGCCGAATTTCCAAGAGTGGCGGAACTCAACGCTGCGCTTTTGACTTAAAATGAGAGTGAATAAATATTTATTTCCTCGAATGGGAATCGCACCCACAACCTGTCACGTTTACAGTAAACGCTAGTGCCCACGACTGAACTAAGATGTAAATGCAATAAATGATCAATAAAATCTATTTTCTATATTTCACAATAAAAAAATATATATTCATAACTTAAAATAAAATCAACTAAAGCAATCCATTTTAGTAAGTTACAGTTAGTACAGAAAGTGGAGGACGAAGTGTCTTAACACTAGGTGTTCTCTGTCTCCCCCGTTATATGCGGAATAAAGAGAGAAGCTACAAACAATAGTTACAGTAACAAATAGAAAAACATGCTCCATTCCCCATAGCTATTTATATTACGTGCAAATCATCTAAGCGTGTTAATAAGACAGGCCGTACTTCGCAACGGCATCATCATTCTGTTCCAGAAATTAATTAATTTGGTTGAATAACTAAATAAGGAAGAAAAAAATAAAATATATTATTATCAGTTAAGAATGTATAGAGGCTGAAGCCGAGGCCGAAACACAAGCGTGTGACAGTAAACGCGGGGATTGTAGGTTCGATTCCCACTTGAAGGAATTAAATATTTAATATTTTTATTTTCCAGCTCACTTTGACGTAGACGTAGATTCTGCCATTTCAACCCAAAATATTGGGGACAAAGAATTTCCTATAAAAATGTGTAAAAAAGAGCTTATTACTAAAGTGATATTTTATAAGTGATTACTAATTGATATACAACATTTTTTTTAGAAAACAATAAGCGAGATTTAAACTTGCGCCTCTTTGAAGCCGTCCATGTATGGTTTTGTCGTCAGACCCTAAGATAGTTTTCAAGATGCGCAAGTTCAAATCCGTACATAAAGTATATGTTCAAATCTATAAAGATTTTTTTAAATAACGTAGGTAACAATATTAAAAAAATCTTCACTAAGTGTAAAAAAAAAACATTTTAAAACGTCAAAAAATACAAAACTTACATAAAGTTTACAAGAATGGCCCTAAAGTATATTATCATCTATTCATCTATCCATTCCAAGAATCGCTTAAATCTGCAAGATAACCTAACAATGGCCCGCAATTGTATGAAACGAGAAATAGAGAAAAATATTTGTTTTCCACATCAAAGCGACGTCAACTGGAATACCACTGAATAACGAATGATAGTAAATACGCTCGTAAATTTTAGCCCGACAGCCTCTCAAAGAAGTGCATTTATTAAAGTAATCGAAGCGAATAAAAATAATGTAATTTTGATAGTGAAGAAACTTGTTATATATTTCTTAATATTTATTTTTCGTTTTTTGTTTATATAGAGGGTTGTTTATTTTTGTACCTATATCTCCTAATTTTGTTTGAGGTAAATAAGCGATGAATCATTTACTTCTCTTACTACTTCTCTATTTGAAATATAAGCATTTTCGAAAGTGGGATTTGAATCGACAATCAGACACGTTAAAGTTGATGACGACGATAATTTTTCTCTTATTCTTGTTTTACGATGGAATCCCAGATTACATTATTATTTTAATAAAAGATATATGTTTTGTTTGTAAAGGAACTTAAAGAATCCCCTTACATATAGTTATGAAATTTAACACAAATCTCAAACCTTAACCTTACCTACCCTACATTGAATTCGAATAAACAAAATTCAGTTTTCTAAATTTTCATCGAGACCGTCGTGGGGTAGGGGCACAAGCGAGCTACTTTTAACGATGATTGTGGGTGCGATTCCCACTCAAGGGAAAGAAATATTTAACAATTTCATTTTTTTTACTCTGGTAACGAGATGGAAGTGTCAGTGTCTTAACATTTAGTTCCCAGGTTCCCTCTTATATGCAGAATACAACGCAAAACCAAAAAAAAAAAATATATATAAAAAAAGCTTTCTAAGACTATAAATATTGACATTCTCAAGCACAGAGATAAGATACATTAGCAATAAGGTAAGTCTACAAATCTTCTTGAGGAAAGTCTAGTCTTAATGAGCATGATGAGATCGACAGGACGTAAAGTTAGAATTAGGACTAGTATATAGTACTAACAACTTGAACCACAACACCAAAATAAAAGTAACTCCTTACGTTGTTTATTTCAGCTCTACTTTTATTATCAAAATAAAAGTACTTGTAAATTCTTTGACTTTTGTTTTGATAAAGGTAAAGTAATTTTATTTTTGTTTCTGGAAGACATGTGCAGTATTGCTAAGAATATACTTGGTTATTCGAATATTTTTAGCTTTACGTTTTATACTCTTCTACGGTCAACCAAAGTCTCCTAAGAGAGTCTGACCTTTTACAACTCACTCTTTTACTTTATAATTTTTTTATGCCATTCTTTCGTCACTAATTATCTCAACGTGTCCAAACCAACTGATTAAGTTTTTCTTAATTTTCAAAGTGACATCCTCAGCAGTTCCTACTATTCTGTGTATCTCCATTCCGAATTCGGTTAGCTAAATTGATTCCACATATCTTACGAAGAGTTCTGAGTTTGTATGTTCTTCAAGATTTATTGTCATGCTTGCATTCAGGCTTAGACCATTATTTTCACATTCTTTTTACAGAGAAGTGGCCAATGTCTGCAACTCCTATTCTGATGAGCACTGCAATCATCTACGTACAACCTGCAACCTCCTTTCACTGCCATGTCACTTTGTTTCAGTCGATTCAAATGTTTGCTATTTCTCTATTTTTTATCTGTATCCTGCGTATACAGACAAATGTAGACAAAAGAATCTTAATGTTAAAACGCTACATGTTGAGTGTCGGAACTCAACACCACTGTCTTGGTACCTGAGCAAAGAAATGAAAATCATTTATTCTCCCGATTTGAAATCGCCCACAATTAAACTTTTACTTTTCATCTTTTCATCAAAAGAATGAAATTTTCAAATGTTAAATAATAACATAACATATAAGTGTCATAATATTAACTATCATAATATAGGAATAACCCCATATTATGATCATAAAGAATTTAACAAAATTACCTGATAAGTGCTAACTACGTAAACTTCATTTGGTTTTCGCTGTTTTGAACTGTTTACATTAACTCAACACAAAATTTTATATCTCTTACATAATTTACATAACTCATTTGGCTGAATAAACTATAAGATTAATCTAGGTTTCTAGGGATCAGGTCTTAGTACGGACCGCTACTTAATAAGCGACTTGGCTATTTCAGAGTAAGCCCAAAATCCTTACAGATTGCTTGCAGCATAATGCTATGGGTAATGCAGTGATGTTTACTGCTCACTTTCCACTAATCTACTAGAGTTATCAGCTTATCAATGAATATTGTATGTCCTGGATGGACATAGCTATTTGGGAAAAAACTAAACAACAGAACCTATAGCTTAAATGGCTAGAGCACTTAGTTTTCCAAGAGACGCTGGTTCAAGTTTAGCTATGCCCAAATCTTTATACGTTTATAAATATTTCATTTTTCCATCTACATTTTATTTTGAAATAATTTGTGACAAAGTAAAAATTATTAGAATTGTCTAGATTTTCCATTTTACGTTTTAAAGTCGACGAGCAAAGCTAGGAACAACGCCTAGTTCAAGTATAAAACAAAATACAGTAATATTCTAATTATAAAATAATAAAGACTTACTATCTTAATATTTACACATTCTTTAATACACCACAAAATAATAAGATATTTTCAAAAGGAATACTTCGAAAACATCGTCCGATCCAACTAACCGTAAATCTTGTAGACCGAGTGGGTACGATGTAGCCTTAGGGCTCAAAAGCCAGCCCTGTTATATTTTATTTATTAAAATAATTTCTGATTTCAAATTCTTATACCGTAATGGAAAGATGAAAGAATGAAGCTAAAATGTAAGGGTAAAAAGTTATCGTTGCTTTATTAGAGACGTGTTTTTCTTGTAATTCATCTTATTCATTAGGACAAGGTATTGTAAGAAATATTTTTCATGTCAAAAATACCAAGATAATTAATTTAAAAACAACAAATCAACGTGTATGTTACAGAGATTTTCTTTACCTTTAGGATGTATTTAAAGACAGTAATAAATACAAATAAGAATATACCTTTTTCGAAAAATCTTTTGTTTGCTTTTACACTTTTATTAATAAGAGTTTCCGTATATCTCCTATTATCTCAGAAAAAAGAATCAAAGCCAGTTGCATTGTAATGGAACCCCAAACTGATCTAAAATCTGAATTTTTCAACATTTTTTTAAAAACAAATATAAAACAAGTACCCTACATCCGCACAATATTAAACACAAATAATATTCGGTACGCTAAGTAGCGCCCAACTCCGAGATATGGGACACTCTAGGTCCTGAATAATGCATGAACAAACCGCGATTTATACCACAGCGCACCGGTGAATTGTGACGCCGGCAAAATTAATGATAATGAAATGTTGGCATTTATACCCACTCGTACGTAAAGTATAAACTAACACGTCATACACGTTCGGTGGAATTCCATAAATGTGGTGGAAAGTAACCGGCCTTGATGTATATGTTAAACATATTATTTATATTCGTGTTGCTTTTCCTGATATATCTTGAAATAATGTAGTGGCAGAGGAAATTCTGTTGGAAATCAAAGCAGCTTCACGCGTTTTATTGCTTAGCAGAGGAGGGAACCTAATGTTAAGATACTCCGTTCCTTACATTGTGCCCAGTTTTCAAGGCAATTGTTGTTTGACGATATAGTTCAGAATTTAAGAGTGAGTGAGTGAAGAGAACTCTAATTAGAGAGATATTTATCTTGATAATTTTAAAATAAGGGGTTTTTAGCCGCTACTCAATATATGTAATATAAAGAAATGTGAAGTAGGCAACAGTAAAATATAAGAGCGTAAAATACGAGAGATATTTAAACTTGAAAAAAACATGTAATCTAGTAGAAAAAATATTTTTTGTTATGTTATTCTCTTTAAAAGTTGTGTTCTACGCCGCAAGAGCTTTCCGAAAAATCCTAGTTGTAATATTATTTAACGGCAAAAGGTCTTAAATTAATTCGACCTAATAAACCATATAAATTAATGAAACCAGAAAAGTATTCCAAACTCTGTTTTTTGTGCCATCCCTATGGCAAAAAAAATCAAACGTTTAACAAAATGAGTTTTAGTTAATGATGATAAAAACTATGTGATGTGTCTTAAAGTATTCTGACCTCATTGGTGTTCCATCGATGTCTTTGGGCGGCGAAGTGCTCGGCCCGAGGAAGACTTTCCAAATTTTCTGGTAGTTTGATAGGTTCGCCATCTGTGAAATAAAAATATTTTAACATTGTAGTGATATACCAAATAAAAGTATACAATTAAATTGGTGCGCTTGAATAAATAAAATGGTTGTGCTTCTTTTTCCTAGCTTCACGCGAACACAAAAATGGGGGAACCTAATGAGAAAATAATGTTAAAACAATTTCGTTCGCTATTTGCCGTCAAATTCCTTAGGCAATGCGTATTGTGTGGCGGAACTCAACACAGCGCATTGTCCCGTTACCAGTGCGAGAAAATGAATCCTCAATCTACAATCGTACACTTGCAGACAAACGCTTGTGCCCCTGCGCCACGGCCGCCTTTTTTTAATAACCGATATAAATTTTATTTATTTCTTTAAGTGAAATACACTTATTAACTGTAGAACAATATTGGTATTTTATACAATACACTTCCCCGCGTACCGAGATGGGCAGAGAGGACGTAACATTAAGATATTCCGTTCTCATCAGCATTCCCCCCGAATTTAAACAACTTATTCTTTCCTTAACAAGACTAAATAAACGATAATACAACCAAATAGTACCTTAAGCAGATTAACAGCGCAACGGTGGCGATTTTTTCTTATTTATGGAAAAAAACATCATATTACTATTCTGAAACGAATTCAGAACAAAAACAAACCTAAATCCAATCTTCACAGTTAACCAATTATTATTATACTGAATAAGAACTCCCAAAACATTCGCAAACAAAAAGCCAAGAAAAAGTAAAATAAAGAAGAACTCCGCCATATTATCCGATCTGTGAAAGTAAAACATTCATTTCATCTGAATCCTTTTTTTACGTCCTCTTAAAAAGATTTTACTATACGAACGTGTTCAATTCCACTTTAGGTAGATACATGGTCAACAGTCCATAAATTATGCAGGCGAGGCGAGAGCAAAACCACATAGTAAATATACTGAGTTTATTTTCCAAAAAAAAATTCTATTCGGGAGTTAGATTAAGAAAAGACAAAAAAAGATAAAAATGTGCCGTACACGTTATCCACTAGCCACGATTGGGCAAAATTAGTGGGTGCTCAAGCAAAAGCTTAAGTTGCGAAATTTCTTTCCTCCTATGCTCCGGTGGAATCTATTTAACGTTTCTAAATATAGAAGTAGGGGAATACCGCCTTAAGCCTTTGGCTATAAAGGCTAGACTCATCTTGGACGA
>JAATLQ010034268.1:35468-57325 GCA_013421005.1 Heliconius erato x Heliconius himera
CAGCTTAACCTTACTTCGATGGGCGTAAGGTTTATTTTTGTATGTTTCTCTGTAATTTTTAGTATGCTCAAGCCTCTACGCCGGCAGTGCAGACATTCTTGACGAATGTTGCCAAAAACCGGGCAGTTTTCACCTCGTTCCTGCTAGCTTTATTGTTTTACCGGTGCCTTGACAAATCCTGCGTTAATATGAAAGCGAAGGCCAAATTTTCCTTTTTTCAATATGGCTAAACTCAATTCTAGGCGTGTAAGCACTCGTCGGATTGATCTGTACATGAAGCAGCGTAAATATAGAGAACCGAGTGTTTCTCATTCTGTTCTCCTTTTACTGTTTCTGTCGTAATTGTTAAGATACATTGTAGGTATGTTATTGCCGCGTCTCGTAACTGAACCAAAAAAAAAGCATATAAAAATCATGATGAAGGTGATCATCATCCGAGTGAACAAAAAAGAACAATGTTTATTTGTACCACTTTACACCACGATGACTTCAACGCTTCAACTAGCATCCTGCAAATCTGCGTCCCCAGAGCAAGGAAATCTAAATAATCAATTCCACCAAGTGGAATCGATCCTGGGAATCGAAGTGTGAGATATAAAAGATGTACTGCAACCATTGCGTTTACAGTTAGAGGATGTGCCACTGCGCCACGACGGCCTCGAGAAGTTCTAATTAGTCTAAATCTTGCATTTGCTAATTTCCGTTTTCAGTTGTTAATGCATTACGCATGTACGTCTTGTTTCAGCACTATTCAACAAAGCCTTAGGTAAGTGATTAGATCTATCTCCATCTCAGTTTACATATTTATATGAGCATATAACAGTTTATGTAGTGGGGAACGGAGGTATCCTAACAATACCGAACAGAGTGTCTTAACACTTAAGGTTCTCAGGTTTTCTCTGCCTACACTGTTATGTGCAGGATACGTTATCATGTGGCTTACATATTAAAAATGAGATATAATGAGAGAGCACGGTAGAAAGATAGTGTTAAGACACTTTCACCACTTTCCACCCGAATTTGGGACTTTGTCCGAGACTTTAACGCTTCAACTTATTGAGTGACGGAACTCCATGTAATTAATTAGTCTTGTCAGAACATGGAAATGAAAACAATTCATTCCTCAAGTGGGTATCGAACACTACATCGCATTTATAGCTAGACTGGCCCACAATAGCCTCTTATTAAATGAAACGTAATTACCTACACAACATAATTTATTATTATCTTTTTTATTTCTTACTTCAGTAGCACAAAGGAACCTTGGAACCTAGTGTTCCCTTCTCATTACGCCCCTTTCGCCCCCACTTTTCGCCGAGTTCTAAAGTCATTATATACGTGGTGACTGGCGGAACTCAACGCTGCGCTACGGCTCGTCGACCACAACGAGGAAAATTAGTATACGTATAAAATATTTCATTCCTGCAAGTGCCAATCAAATCCACAACCTATCGCGTTATTTTATCTATTTCTTAGTTCAATAGCACAATGTTATTATTTTTTTACTAACAAATTTGAAACTAAAGTGACAGCCAGCCCTTCATTATTATTTGAAATCAATACATTTGACCGACGCTAAGCGAGAAGGGTGGAAAGAGGTGAAAAGATTAAAAAAAACAAGGGTTGGAAATTGACGAGCGTTCCATGGGGGCGTATTAGGACTCAGGTTTTTACACACTGCGATGTTATTTAATATAAATTTAATTTAATTATTTTGGAGTGTAATAAGAGGATTTTAAATATTTTAATTAATTACAAGACAAAAATCTATGGGGAAATGTCAGGTAGCCCACTACTTTTTAAATGCTATATGAATGATATAGCTTTTGTACTGAATCTATGCAGAATAGGCGCAGGAAATATAGTTTTAAAACACTCCATTTTCTACTTTTCAGTACAATTTTTGAGATATCGTGTGTCTAGTGGCGGAAAGAATATTCTGCGAGTGGAAATCGACGTCACGATCGTCGCGTTTACAGTCAGACCCTTTACACAAACATCTACGTACCCATATATATAATTAAATATTCTTAGTTATACCTCCTCCCTATCTTAGTTATACCATTTTTACTTAAGCATCGAGGCTTGTTAGGTATATCCAGGGCGTGAAATAGTAAGAAAAAAAAATTATACACGCCTAATGACTCGCCGCTAACGAACAGGCCTGTGACCCGGCATTGTTCGCCGATTTCAAGTGGGAATCTTCTTTCTTTTATATAACTCGACGACTTCACATTTTGTTCTAATAGTCTCGATTCTTAATAAGAATGTGCATGAAAAATTGGTTTGGATGTGACAGGATTGGAATGTAGGTCTATTAAAATAATTTCAAAAGATTAAGTTGAAAAATTGGATTTCCTTTTTTTTCAAAGTTTTTGTAATTTTATGTACCTACGTAAAATATATCCCTTATAGGTAAAAAAACTCTCGTGTTGAGACACTTCACTTAAACCTTCTTTAATATTTTTTTTGTTTCTGAAGAAATTATCGAACCTGTATTAGAATTTGTGCCTCTGAAATTAAAATACATTTTCATTACATTCATTATTTTACGACAAATTAATGTTTTTTTTCAGCTTGATGTTTTTTTCGCTATATTCTGTTTACAGCATGATACAGACGGTCTATCGAAGACACTCGGCTCTCCGCTTACATTTCGTTGAGTGACGGAACTCTAGGAATTTAATTCCTTCCCTCAGTAGTTATACGAGTACCAACAAACATCGCGACTACAGTCAGATGTCATACTGAGTCATGGCGGCCTTTATTATAATGCATTACCTAATAAATCTCCGGTCTAACTTTTTTTGAAGTGTTATGCTGTATTCCGCTCATAGGGTAGGCAGAGGAGACCTGGGAACCTTGTGTTAAGACACTCCGTAGCTATTAAGGCGTAACTAACTAACTATTAACTTTCGTTCAATACTTTCCGTCGGATTCTAGAGGCATTACGTGTTAACTGGCGGATTTCAACGCCGCACATTACCAGAGCGACGAAAAGAAAATATCTTAAATATTTTATTTTCTCGAGTGGAAATTGAACCCACAATTTTTCGCGTGTACCTACGCTTAGATTGACTTCAGGTCTAGCTTACAAATATAAATTCAAAATATTCTTTAGTCCAATAGACAACTATAATCACTTTTAGACTATTATAACTACCAACTTAGAAGACAGTTCTTCTGAGAAGAGCCGGTAGGAAACTAAACAGACGACGTGAGAAACAAAGATATTAATTAATTCCATACATTTTATCCTATAAATAAATATTCTTGGACAATATTATAATGAATAAGCTTTTTTTTTCTTACAACATATTCTCTTTCAAGAGTAATATAAAATTAATTCCAACATTCTTTTAACTTTTTTTTATCGTTGGGTTTGTTATTGTTAGGTATGCAGAAGTTACTAGGTTTTTAAAAACGTGGTATCTTTCTCTAGTATCTAGTATCTAGACTGAATGTGGAATAATACTTTAAAAATGTTAAACATGATATATTATAAACCGAAATATGCCTAGTGCCAAGACACTTCGCCCCCCGAGACATTGCATTGCTTACGAGATATTGCGTGTTGAGTGGCGGAACTGAACGCTGCGCTTGTTATCGTTAGCAGAGCAAGGAAAGGAATTCTTCCAGAGTGGTAATCGAATCCACATGTTTTCAGTCGCACTTACTATTCAAAAAAATCGAATAACACTTTAAAACATATTAAAATACTCTGAATTCTTGCTCCCAAAGCGTTGGTAGCTCGAGTGCCATACAGTATTCACCTATGTTTTTACTTTTAGTACCTGGGTATCTAAAATTTACTGCTCTTTTCAGATATTTTGGCGCCGTAAATGTTTTACGTTTTGACCATTTTTTTAGTGTTTTTGTTATTTTTGTGTAGAAATAGTGTGTTTATCTGAATCTCATTGTTTTGTTGGTTGGTAGTCCTATAATATATTTTATACTGAATTTAGTTTGGTAGTATTTCTAGAAATGCTGTTTTCGCATTAATATCGGTTTCGGTTGTCTACTCGTATTTCACAGATTTTACAAAGTACGTGGTGACATTCTTGTTTATATTTACTTCTGGTATTATTTGCAGCAAGGTACGTAGATTATTGTGTTAAGATTTTAAGTGTATCTACTTTCCGCCCGTTTTTTTTAAATAGAATTCTTCTCAAAAGATATTTAAACTTAAAATATTTAAATTATTTTTTACAGCTTCACACTGTATCCTGTAAAAATGAAAATAATTCATACTTTTAAGTGGGAATCAAACTAGTCTAGTATAATAGTATTATTACAACTACAAATTTTACAAGGCTTATATTAAATAACCATAAATAAGTAAATTAAACCTAAATTTCTTATCGACGAAAACACCTATTTTCTAGGCCAAACTATTTCTGAGCGTGTATAGATTAGGCTCCATTCCATTAAAAAAGCTAATTCTGCGAACAACAACAAAATATAATTAATACAATAGAGATCGTCGTGGCGCAGGGGCACAACGTTTAGTTGTAAACGCGTTGTGAGTTTGATTCCCGCTTGGAAGGAATCAAATATTTTGAACTGCTTGCTCTAGTAACAAGACGAACCGCGGCGTGTTATCCCGCCACTCTTCACGCAACGTCGAACACTGCGCGAAACTACTAGGTTCTTCCTGCCTACCCTGTTATATTATGCGAGATACAGCGTGAAGGTATATTAAAATAAATGTTACCAAGCATTCGGCGGAAAGTGGAGAACCGAAGTGTCACAACGATAACGAACCTTGGAACTATCGTGAGTTCATCTTACTAGACTGTTATACAGGGTGGAAGAGGCAGCGCTCCATTTACGGAAACAGCATATGGGGTAAAATATTTCAAACCTATACCTAAAAAAATTAATCAAGATGCATCAACAGTTTGGACGTAGGATTTTTTTTCATTTCACGATTTTTATCCATACCTGTATTTCGTGTAACGCGATTACGTATAGATCCCAATAACATAAACACTTACTACTACAAAAATACTACTAAAGGTTAAACAACTTTGAACTTTATCGCCAATACCTACGAGTCGATTTCGGAATGAGCCGTGTGCGGCGATGTTCCTTTGATAGGTTTATGTGTGCGTGCGTCGTCCTTACAAATAGCGTTTTATTTTAAAATTACAATTTTATTATTTATTTTGTTTGAAAAAAATACTTTTTCATTTTTGGAAATTTATTCTGATTTATATTAGGCTTTTACAGAGTAGTTAAAACTGTGGTTTCATTTAATGTGGTGCTTACACTTCCACTCTGTATATTATAGACGTATGTATGTCCTTCACTTTCTTGATTGTACAATTATATATGTATATACTACTGTGATGAAGCACTTTTCTTGTAATGTACCTACATATTTTAAATTAATGATGTCTGAAGATTTTTAAATCATTATTTTATTTATTTTTGAGAACCCTAAAAGACAATGAATTCTTACTAAAGTACTTATAACTGTGTATAGTGGTAAATTGCTGTAAATGACTAGAAAAATACGAGAACCTAAGATAAAATTGAAATAAATCAATTTATATACGAAATTATAGGAAATCGTATGTTTAAAAAATAAATTCCCTACAGGAGGAACTGATTATTATCATTTTCCCAATCTGGCAAGAGAAAGTACAGCACTTAGAACCGAAAACAGAGTGTCAGGCATTATGAGTTTCCATCTGCCTACCTTGCCGTACACTGAATAAAATGCAAAGGCAAAAAAATAGAAATACCTATATTATTATTAAGAACAAAAAGGTATAGTTAAAACACACACAAATAAATTATTATTGATTTATTTATCAAGCAATTATTTTAAACAAATACTTTTAAAGTATTATAACAGTCATAACAATGTCATTAAAAAATTATATACATATGTAACACATATCAAATTAACACAAACTTAAATGCAATAATACATATATAATAAATGAAAATTAATTACTAAATATTCATCACAATACAAAAAAAATAATCATTAAAACCACATTATTGACTCGAATTTAATCACTAGGCTTGTTTGAAAAAAAAAAGTAATTAAATTATTATAAAAAAAATACAAATACAAATTAAATAAACAAATTCACATAAAAAAAAATCTTAAAAATAATTAATAAGAATATGTTTCGGACAAAAAATAACAATTTATCAAAGTCAATTATGCTTATCTAAAGTACTAGGCCAAGGGTGTATAAAAAAAATAAAAAACAAAATATATAGCTAGTGTAGCATTAGAATAATTGCTTGTTGATTTGTACCATTACTGTATTATTATTTAGTTAGAAGTCCAAGAAATATTATTATATCTATCTACTCCATAAGAGTAGGGATTGAATGGAACCCACAACCACACTATACATTTATTAGTTCTTATTATGTATTTACTTATAAATTTAAATACAATAAGCTTATTATTATATAGTACATATAATGTCATTTTTTTTAAATATAAATATAACTCTTAAAAAGAAAAAAAAATGTTTAATTTGTCAATAAAATTAGCAAGACAATTACTCCAAATTGAGCTCCAAGACAACATGTTATCAGCGTTATCGTTTGTTATCTTTAATTTTAATCACTACCAAGTTCCATCACAATTATTAAATCTTAGTAATTTATATGACACAATAATTAAAATAATCACAAACTACTGTTTCTTCTTTTTATCCTTCTTTTGGGGCGTAGAAATAAATACGTAAACACATTTCTGAAGAAGCTCAGTAAATATCATTGTGCCAATAAAAACGAGTAATGTACCGATCCAGTGGCCAGTGGTAAAAGGATTTCTAAAGTACAAAATCGAGAAAAGTAAGGAAACAAATTTCCTTAAAGTTACCGTCAAAGTAACGATTAGAGAAGCGCACTCCGTAGTCAAAACATAGACAGCACTGATACACAAACCTTGGGTCATTACATATAAAATTAAATATAGGACTTGCCTGGGAAGAGCGATTCCCATAAATTCAACTATTGGAGTATCCAGGGCTAATTTAACATGACTTATTATATTTGGAGCAGTGGGCAACCAGAAGACTAGAGGTAGCAAATGTGTATAGTACAACGCCTCCCATGGATGTTTCCCATATTTGGAATACAAAGACTCTTGAAAAATACCCATTCTGGCAGAGACAAACAATGCAAACGTCAAAATGGCGATACCCAAACACCACCACAACCAATCAATAAACTTCAATTTCTCTTCTTCAGCTGCATCTGCATGAGTTTCTCTAGGAGCTTTGACATCACCACTAGATTGTATAGTACATATTGCTATTCCGGCTGATATCATGAAAATAGCTAAATACTTTAGCATAGGATATTGTTTCTTTAATATCCAAACACCCATCGCCATATTGGCCATAAGGGAGCCAGCTCTAAATATCATATGTAACGGCATTGATATATTGAAATCAAAGGCATAATTGTTGGCAACACTACTTGTCCAGAAGAAACCTACAAGTAATAGATACTGTTTGAAAGGGATCTGTCTTTTTGCCGTACCAAATTTGCCGACTGCACAAAAACCAATACTGGCAATGAATAAGAATTGCAAGAATGTTGCCAAATTTCCAGCTCCTGGGTCTTCTTTAACTACTAACTCTAAGAATACTACATTAGAGCAACATCCTACAAAGACCATGCCAATGGCCAAAGCTGCTTTTATATTCATTTTGGATCTGAAATAAAAAATAAAGTGATGTAGTGATATCGCTTGTTATATAATCAAATATCTTTATATTAAAAGAATTTAAGTTAAACACTGAATACATACCAAATTAAGATTAAAAATATTATTTACAGCTAAGTAAATTACGACAATCTCGTCACCATATAAAAAAAGAATATATAAGAAAATATAAAAAAGAAAAAAAACTATTCCGATACCGGGAATCGAACCCGAGCCTCCTGGGTGAGAGCCAGGTATCCTAGCCACTAGACCATATCGGATCTTGATGTTAGTACCAAAAATATCTTACAATAATCAACAACACTATAATTCTATTCAAATTGACAACACTTATCATTCCATTATTATAAAAATACATATTTACTTAAAACTCAACATAATCAACAGAACGTCTATTAAATAACCATTCACAGAACAATTACCGCTAAGGTTATTTTGTTACTCAAACCAAAAAATAACTAAACTAGCACTACTGTAACTTAATATAATAATAAAATACCACTATACTTACATTTCAAACTTTTTAATTCACACTAAAGTATAATAAAATTAATAATTATGTTATTCTTTGCATTCTTATTGACATGTACACGTTTGACAGATATCGAGTGACGTCTGGATGTGAGAACCGCGGCCTTCGTTCTACGCATGCGCTGACGGCTTTATGGGTAAAGCAGTTCGTTTATTTCCAAGTTACTGACAATAGATGGCGCGTTTCTTTTATTTATCTATAGATACTTTTTTTTAATTGTAAAGCTGAAGTATTTGTTTGGCTGAACGCGCTAGTCTCAGGAACTATTAAATCAAACTGAAAAAGAAAAATTGTATTGGATGATCACGTTAACCCATTATCCCTGTCGTCAAAATTATCTCGTCTCTATATCATATATACAACACAACTCTTAGGCCTCTTTGAGTTGCCGTTTTCATTCATACATTAAAACGGCACCTAGATCTCAAGCTAGTGGGTATATGGTAACGAACTTGCTCGTACTTTTAACTTAGTTTATTTTAAGTGTGATATAGTGATAGAATTTATCGGTTCGATTAAAGTTTGAGAAAATATTTTTATTAGAAATTGGATTATATTGATTTGGGCTGTATTCCTCGACCTTACCGTCTAACAGGCGATATAACTAAATGAACTGCTAGTGGAATATGAAGTGTCATAACTCTACGTTATTTCTGCTTATACAAATAAGGAACTTAACGCAGGACCCGATTGATCAGATTCAAATAATAAATAAACATATAGAAGTTAAAAGAATAACTACTGTTAAATATTAATTTAACTAACATATTCTATTTAAACAATTTAAAATCATAATAATCTGAAAAGATATAAGTACCTACAACATAAATACTTTCAAAATTACTAAAATAATAGCTGAACTAGACAAAGTTCTTACTGCTATATTATTATCAATGGTAGTAACCTTGAAAACGATATATCTTTAAAATGACGAAACAAGTTTTTTTCTGTATCTTAGGTAGGTATTAAATATATATACATATGAGATATAGATTTGATTTTTGAACAATTATTATTATTTTTCATTTTTAAAGCTTCACGTTTATTCGTAACAGGTTGGGCAGAGGGAGCTGAGTGTTAAGCCTTACCGCTAAATTTTCCCCCTCGACACCAAAGCGAAGAAAATATCAAATATTTAATTTCCTCGATAGGAAATCGAACCCACAATCTGTCACGTTTATAGTCGCACGCTTATGCTCCTGTGCCCTGACAGTTCCCAATATGTATAGATTTAAATTAAAATATATAATATTTATTATAGAAAAATTATTATTATTAAGTTACATTTAATTAGTGATAACCTACAATTAAACTGATAACTTTTTTAAATAGTGTCTCAATGTAGTAAACTTTATGATCACGCATGTTCGTTATGTTTTGAGATAGATATTAAAAATTGTATTATTATAAAACACTACGATCTTTGCTTTTTTTTATTTTTACTTTACGCTGTGGGTGCAGAAGGTGCATATCAGATGGGTAGAAGGAACCTAGTATTAAGACTACATTCCTTTTCGCCCATTTCCCTTAATTGCGAAACTTTGCGTTTTGAATAGCGAAACTCAACGCCGCGCTGAGACAACGAAATAATTCACCGATTGGCCTAGTGTCACTTATTTATTACCCCCACCATTTAACCTTAAAATTTAATAGACACGTTCCAAATACAGGCGTTATATAACAAGTTTATACTTTTTTTTTATAAAAGAAAGGATTAAATTAGGAAAGGATATTTAGACCTAAGGGACGTTCGTTTCGTTCGAACAAACATTGTATCGCTATTATTATGATAATGATATATCAATAAATCTGTTTCTATCGTCTTTATATGGGACACAGGTTCGATGCTTAATAAATTTATATTTTCTGAAGCCTAATAAACTTTATATATAGACTCTTTCATATTTGGACCTTTTTGTTTTAGGTACGTGTTTGTACTAGAAATTGGTTGTGGATCTTTTTGTTTACACCTCATACCCACATATGTGACGTAGTACTAAAGAATATTTCGGCAATAATAACATTTTTAGAAAACGTATAAATAATTTACGAACTGGAATTTCAACCAGCACCTCTTGAACGATTTCCAAGAGGGGGCCGTTCAAGTATTACGTAAGCAGTTTTTTTGCAATTATTGACCCCCTCCTCCCCTATGTCATCAAAAATAAGCAATCCTCTTACCCCCTCCCCCAATGCTTACGTAAACATTAGCATATAAATTTTTTTAAAGGTATTTTTTTATTGATATTTTATTTGTATCTGCATATATAAAAGGACATGGTCCCACTAACTGAGGTAAGACGCACGCACTTCCGTAACCGCTGATAGTAGAAACGTGAAAATTGAGCAGATTTATATTTTCGAATTCAGGAAATCCGAAAGGGATGAAATAGGGATTGAAAGTTTCTATGGAAAAAAAAATTAATTAGCACCGATTTTGAAAAAAATTTAATTCAGTCTTAAAAATATTTCATTGAACACGTCTTTCGTGGTTTATTTTAATTCACCCCCTAAAGGTGCAAATAAGGGATTAAAAGTTTGTATAGGAAAATCCTTAAATCGCCACAGTATTTTTATAAAATTTGAAATTTAGACTCTTGACAATGTGCCATTCCCGCTAAATAGATACAATAAACTTATATATTATATTATAAAACTAATAGTTATATCGTCTACCATTCATACGTCCACCAATTATAGCCATAATATATATGAAAAAATAAATAACTTCTGCTTACGTAATTACTAGCTAGACCCCCTACCCCCCATGTCATCAAAAATAAGCAAACCCAAGACCCCCCCGCCCCCATACAGTGCTTACGTAATATTTGAATGGCCCCGAGTTGCGAGTTCAAATCCCGTCTAAATTTGATATACGTTTATTTATTTTTTTTCCTAAGTGTGGAATAACATTTTAATTTAACATTTTAGTTTAAAAATAGAAGATAGTTTTCATATTTAATAACTGGTCCAGGACAGATTTATTAAATTCAATTTCCAAGGTCAGCTATACAAAACGCAGTGTTGGGACTGCTTAAATCAATAATAAATAATAATAATAAATTTTCCTTAAATTACTCTATCCATTGGATTTCAATAAACCACATTAAAATCCGTCCAGCAAACCATATTATATAAAAATCTCCCGTCACAAACCCACAAGACCTAGAACGTTGGAATATGGCTTGTAAGAAAGTAAGGGAGTGTAGTGCAGCACTAAGAAAAAAATTCCAGAAATTCTAATTAAACACGATCGACGAATTAAACAACGATCAAGATTGCGAGAAAGACTAGTTTAAAAGGTATACAAACAAATCGATATTTTTATTTTATTCTATCTAAAGATTTCACAGATGACTGTGTGTGCAGTATCTACTATTTTTAGTATTGCCAACAGTGGAACGAGTATCGCTTTAATGCCTTTCATGTGTTATTTTTAAAGGTTTTCCAAAATCATTCTCGGGGCCTTTCGGTTTGGTTTTTCACTGTTACCTCAAATTACTAGAAAAATAGAGCTTTTTTTAGCCTTTTTACCGCGGAATTTAAATCTTTTTCAATATCTGTTTTTTTAAAGTGTTTGGTGGTTAAGTTTTGACTTTTGACTTTTGTATGTTTGGGGTCGTTCAAGTATTACGTAAGCAGTTTTTTTGCAATTATTGACCCCCCCCCCCCCCCCCTCCCCTATGTCATAAAAAATAAGCAATCTTCTTAAAAATATTTCATTGAACACGTCAAAAATAAGCAAATCCAAAGGTTTCGAGGACTGTAGGAGACTACTAAGAGAAAATTACCCAAAACTCCTACTCCTACTACATAGGAGAAAATGAGAAAAAACAAATGTAAATAAAAATACTATAATAAATTGAACCCACAAACATCAAACCATTCAAACCAAATTTTTCACCCACATCTCTATTCAGAAAATGTTAATAAAGACCATATTTCCGTGCACGATTGCATAACAAACCCAGTATAATATAACCGTGGCTGTAATTCAATTATTCCGGCTCGACGCACGCGACTAACGACCTTTTGGACACATGCAAAATTTCCTATAGCTGTTCTGCGGTGAGCTAATAAAATTAGCTATATTTACTTTTGCTCTCGTTGAGTTGAATGGAGTTTACGTTATGATGGTTTTTTTTGCTTCACGCTGTATCCCGCATATAGCAAAGAAGAAAAAAATAAACACGCTTTTCTTCACCAAGTGCTATGGTGTTATAGAATGACCTGGTCTTATACATTATATGAGCCTAAACTCTAGTGGTTCTAGAAATAGTCCGAAGAGTTCCACTATTCTGATACTGACTCCATCATCAGTTCACCTCGATGATATTGGACTGTCACTTAAGCGACGTCGACGTGTTTTCTTATGATACAATTGTTATAAGTTAGTGAAATTATTTTTTTATTTATTTCATTACATAGTTATATTACATAGGCTAGTTGTGGCGCAGGGGCACAGGGTGTGACTGTAAAACTGACTGGTTGTGGGATCGATCCCCATTCGAGGAGATAAAATATTTACTTAAATTTATATTTACATTTCTTCACTCTGGTGTCGAGGACAAGCGCGGCGTTGAGTTTTGCCACTCAACACGCAATGCGGACACTCTCTCACACTCAAAAATTCGGCAGAAAGTGGGGAACGGAGTGTCTTAACACTAGGTTCCCTCTGCCTACCCTGCAATGTGCGGGATACGGCGTGAAGCTGATTTTATTTTTATCTGTTTTTTTTATTACATAGTTACAAACAAAAAGGCAAACTAACACGTTAAATTTAAAATACCGATTCCATTGGAGCGTTGTATTAAAAATAAAAACACACCATAATATTATTTGTATCAAAGAAAAACCTCTATTCATGGAAAAGTATATATTTTAAGGGTCCAAAACCCATATCATTTCCAGAACAGGCCATTTTAGGGATCAATGGGTTAAAACAAGTTACTTAAGTATGAATTTTATTCCATACAAATAGAGTTCAATTTCGCTTAGCAACGTGAGACATAAGGATACTATAGAATTCAAAATTAAATACCAGAAAGATGGTGTCTTTTTTCCCTTAGAAAATAAAATGAAATAATGAATAAGACCTTATGTATATACAGTTAAAGGCTAATTTCCTCGAATTACATTACTGTCATTTGAATTTGAAGCCTATTGTATAGCAATAAGGCTCTATTGGTTGATATCGCGATATTAGAAAACGTGCCTAGCCTATTAAGTCGTTTAGATATTTTTGTTGTTTATTTAATTTCTACTCTATTTTCAATGTATAGGATTTAAATTGCATTACAATTGTTTATTAATGAAGTATGTACTCAGTTTTATTAAATTCAAAAATGTATATCAATTTGACGTGATTTTTATTCTGTCTGTCTGCTGTTTTGTAGTAAAACCGGATCTATTTTTTGTATTTAAATTGTTCATCTAAATGTGAAAATATAAAAACAACAGAATACACAATAATATAAAGTAAATTCGAAATTATCCTCAACCGGGAACTGAATTCACGATCTCCAAAGTTATTATAATTATTATAAATATTTCACAATTCTCTTGTAATTGTCTCTAACATCTAACATCAATAAATATCTTTATATTGTATAATTCTGTATATTAATATTTTTATTTTTACATAATTCACAATGTACATACACACAATTTGAATCTAAATAAGCTATCATAAAACCAACGAAAATGACTGCAAACTAAATTATCAAGAAAAGCAGTGACACAATACAATAATGACTTTATAATATAATAGAGACGCAAATCCAATTTTCTTATAATTATATAAACTTTATAAGCGACGAACTTAAAAGCTTTGGAAAGCTAAAACCGAAAGCTCTTTAGGGGTCTAGCCTCTAGTGTACAGGCGATCACATTATTAGGTTGAACTGTAATCAGCCATCAATCATAGTGAGAAAAGGCCGAATTGAAAAGAACTACTTTAAGTTCCTACGCATCATAAATCAAGAGGGTTCCCTGGATATATAATAGTGTCAAGGATTATAAGTTTTATACCAAAATGCGGCTTTACGTTCTTTATATATCTAAAGTAGGGTAGGCAGAGGGAATTTAGTGTTACGACACTCCGTTTTTTTGCTGAATTTTCGAGACAGTGTGTGTTAAGTGGTGGTACTCAACACCGTGCTTCGTCTAGCATTAGGAGATATGAAAATAAATTATATATATTTTTAAACATTTTTATAAAGTGATATTCCACACTTAGTAAAGAAAATACTTATTTAGAAAACGTATAAAAATTATAAACGTAGCGGGACTCGAACCCGCGCCTCTTGGTAATCGACTAGGACGTATGGCTCAGTGGCCGTCGTCGGTTTCCAGGAGGCCCGGGTTCGAGTCCCGCTGCGTTCAAATTTTTATACGTTTTCTAAATAAGTAAATTATATATATACATATATATTTACTTTTTCGAGTGAAAATCGAACTCACAAACTGCACCAAGTCGGTCTCAGTTTAAATTGATAGGTTTATAACTAAATTTGAGTAAAAATGTGGTGAATATAAACGGACATTTACATATAAGTACCGTTTATCGTCGCGACGCAACAATACTTATAAGTAGTATGTAACGATTCAACAAAATAAAAAAATAACAATGAAATGAGACTATGAACAAATATGATACAAAATTACAAATAAATTTTAAAAGATCTGAGACAACATCGACATTAACTATAGAAGATATTTTAAAACTGAAAAGTAAATGTAAAAATAAAAACTTTAAACTAAGATAAGTTACTAAATAATAATGTATATAAAAAAGTCTGTGTATATAATACCACAGAGGTAGAAAACTATTAAAAAAATAATAATAAATTAAGCCAAAAAAAGTCTTTTTACTTAATTCGAATATTTTATTCTCTTTTTTATTTTTCTCAAATACAAAAAGTCAGCAAATTTAGACAAAAAAGAAAAAACCGCCAATTTTTTTCCACACCCAAGTATAAAGTACGTAAGGTGAATAAATTACAAACATTCAATGTTAGAACTACATCACAGTGTAACAGTCGCGTCCTCGCTTCTTTATTCATTACTTTTGTTCTTTCTAATTGACCTTCTTTCTCTTTTCATCATGAATTCCGCTCGTTACGTGTTAGAGATCTTTTTTTATTCCCAGATGATTTAGAGGTGGGCTAGTGTCTAATCACTACGTTTATACGGTTCCAAAAGAAAAGATAAGCCCATATAGAATCACAATTTTAAATTAAATATTAAATTAATCCATGGTGGCACAGTGTGGGACTGTAATCGCGATAGTTTTGTGCTCGGTTCTCACTCGGGGGAATTAATTATTTCCATTTTAAATTATGGTGAGCACGAAGCGTTTTTACTCTAGGTTCCCTTTGCCAAATGCGGGATAAAAATTAAAGCCTAAAAAAAATTTTTTTTTTTAGCTTCTGTTTACCATTTTCCGCCTAATTCTCCAGATAGTGCGTGTTAAGTGGCGGAACTCATATCATGTCTTAACACTAGGTTCCTAGATTCCATCAGCTTACCTTGCTATTTGCGGGATAGGGCGTGAAGCTAAAAAATAATATTTCGGAATGGCCAAAAAGACAAAAGTGGCTGGCGAAAGCATGAAACTAAACAACTGTTGCAGTTGCTTATTACATTCATCACGTTTCCCAATTTTCAACATAAAATTTGTATCTGGGACTTCCAACTTGTTATATTAATCGACTGAGTTAAAAGGAGTTAGGTTATTTAATATCTAATATTTGCCCAGGTGCCTTCGAAGGTATGTAAATATATGCAAATAACACTAACTAATTTTCTTAATGAAAACTCAAGCTTCGACAAGGCAGCTACTGGCTTAGGTCTAGTTTTAGTAAATTAAAGATCTTTAGCTTCAATATAAGGGTAAATTTATTATTTATGCATATTTATTTTTCTCGAATAATTTGTGTAAATTATTTTCTAAGGTTAGTTGTAGTTAATGTATTTTATGCATTAAATAATAAATTTCACTTGTCCATATTAAATATTTAAATTTTATTATTTCGGAAGAAATGCTTGTACAATTCTTAGTAGTTTCTGTTTATACAGAATATTTCTTTGGTTAAATTATACCTACCTACATAAATTAATTTTGGGTTACTTTATTATTAAAATTTTTTTTTTTGCCTAAATCTTCTATTTAGAATTTAAATATAGTTAATCAAGCAAGGTTAATTTACAAAGAAAAAAATATGATTTCTTTCTCATGGCTCCTAGCGATTATGAATTTTTGGTCTTTTTATTTTCATTTTATATTTGTTTACTGGAATTGGACTCGAACAAATGACCATCTGGTCTAATTAAAGATATCCTAGTATCAAATTTGCTGTTCACTTTCCGCCCGAACACACATTTGAGTGACGAAACTTAGCACCGCACATTGTCTAAGAGCGGGGAAATGGATAAATATATCATATATTCTTATAAATATATATTCTTCAAATATACCTAAGTTGAGAGAAAAGAAAACCGTTAATTTTAAAATAATAAAAAAGAACCCACCTTTTCTTCATCTCTTTAATGATCTTCTTTAATGATCTACGAAGGTAACTAAAGACCTCCCAACCGTGGATGCCAAAAGGAAATCGAGTTCTAGCCCTTATAAAATCCAGACACAAGTTCAAGTACCGCTGCGTTGAAGCTTAGAAGTATCTACTTGACAATTTCTTTAAATTTGATTGTACCATACTTTTAACCTTAGAAAATTCCAATTTATATTACCGTCGTCTGCAATCTATACGACTAGAAGGTATTAAAAATCGTTAGTTTCTTAATTTTATTTATATTATATACAGTATATAAACATTTTTTTAAAAATGATCATTTTCACAACGACTGACCGTAAGGAGGATAGCTTTTGGGTTTGATTTCCACTCGAGGGATATAATTATTTAATTTCTTCGCTCTGGTAGCAAGTGATAACGCAGACAAAATTAGGCTTTAAGTGGGGAACGGAGTGTTTGAACACAACCCAAGCTGCTGTAGGCGCGTAAGCTGTAAAAAAACATTCCTAATTTCAATAAACGAGAGTATCCTATGCCTATTTGACCCCTAAAAGGTTGAAATTTTTAGACATAATGAAACAAATGTCACTAACAATGCAAATGAAAAGTTTAAATATTAAGTTTAAATTATAAGACTTTCTTGATTTTTTTAAATTTTTGTGTGAAATTATAAATATGATTAATATATTTTAAATATACAAGGAAACTAAAATAATCTTCTTGATTCTTTTAAATTATTTGGGTGAAATTATAAACATAATTAATTAATATATTTTAAATATACAAAGAAATTAAAATAATTTATTGCCCTGAGGAAGAATCGAATACACGGCCTCCAATTTTTATATACACAATTTGGTAAATATAAAAATTAGAGACGTGACGTGAAAAATCTATTTAGATTATTAACGTCACTAAGTGTAGGTTACACGATGACATTTTACTATATTTGTAACAAGTATAGGGGCGAGCAATTGTACCAGCCCTTTAGAGTCGTAGCGAAGAGATTGAACATACCACAATCAAACAGGGATGACATTTGTATGAATTTTAGTTAAAGTAAATATTGTAGGTTTTATATTTTTAAGTATTTTTTTTACATTCACGCTGTATCCCGCTCATAGCAGGGTAGGCAAAGGGAAAGGGTGTTAATATAATTGTTAAGTAGAATTTTTTATAAGTTCCTATTCCCTAATATAGATTTTTTGTAGAATAACAGTAAGGTAGATCCCATCAAAAACAAAAATGTGAAAAAGAGCCAAGTTGCAATATTAAGTAATGCGTCGTTCTCAACTTCACAGAGAAAAGAATGAGAGATTTATATGGGTGCCAAGTTTTGTGTTCCCTAGGAATAAATTTCACTCGAGATTTTTTTACGTACTGGCTTTTTATATTTAAAAGTTATAGTGTAGTTCCAGCCTGTACAGGACAATAAGGGTTGATGTTTGCTTTGGTGACTAGTGGTAAAAAATAACCAAGTCACTCAAATATAATGTTATGAACCTAATAGTCCAGTACGGGCCGTACTTATCACTTTTCAGTTTTTTTCTCTATATATGTATTATAGTGTACCTTCGTAACAAATATCAAGTTTCTAGGTCACCTAGAAATAGATTAGGTTTTTGATGAGTGTGTTTTAACAAAAATTTCATGCGTGTAGACTAACTGGTTCACGAGTTATAAAGGACTCACAAGTAACTTGAAAGGTTCGCGTAAAATACAATCCAAGTTTCCAATTTTTTAACTTGGCTGGGCACTCTGGTGCGTGTCGTTATAAATAGCTTACAAATATAATTACTGTAGATTAAACATATAAATTATTCATGGATTTGGCGCGATACGGTTATAATAATTACTTGTCAAGAGAAGGAAATGATACTATACAAAATTTTCCTGACTAAACTCAATTCGCAAAATAATTTTGCAAAGGGATCCTACTCAAAAGTTAAGAAATGAAGTACTCAATTTTTACTTTCCACCAAATTTACAGGGCATTGCGTGTTGAGTGTCAAAACTCAACGCTGCTCTGGCTAGTTACCAGAGCGAAAAAATAAAAATATTAATAAATTATAATTAATTTCCCCAAATTGGAATCGAACCCACAACTGTCACGTTTACAGTCACACGCTACTGCCACTGTGCTGCGACGGCCTCTTCTGCTTTATCAAAAGAAATTATAAAGTAAAATTCGTGAACACAACACTAAACAGATATAAAAAGTCAATCCAGCCGAGTCTAGACGCGCCCATTGGCAACCCTACACACAGCTACAATAATGACTTGGGAAGTTAAATAGGATCGCATAAGTTCCTTATTCTCGCAATGGGTTATTACTTTTATTGTTTGCTTTGTCTTTTTAATGTATATCTAGTTTTGAGATAGCTTTATATTTATTATAATAATATGGACGATTACTTAGCTGTGGTAATGGGCTGGAAATTATTTTTGGTTGGATAATAGGGGTAACGGATTGGGGTTCGATTCCCACTCGAGCAAATGTTTAAATTCTTTTTATTTCTCTATTCTGGTAGACGAAGCACGGCGTTGTGTTTCTTCTCTCAACACGCAATGACTTGAAAATTGGAAGGAAAGATTGAGCGGCGTGTCTTAACGCTGCTTATACTAGAAGAAAAAGCTGTTTTTTTAATAAAAGATTTTTTCATTTTTATGTTTTATTGGAAATATTGGGCCTTAAATAGGCGTAACCTAACGCTGCATTTTCATACTGTCACATAGAAAGTGACTAGGTTAAGCATAGATATAACTAAATTCAGCAAACAATAGATTTAATTAAAAATTCACTGTCATTACATTTGTGGAACGTTGCGTTTCAAATTGCTTAGAACTATTTGGAGAATGTATACGGCGTTACACTGTCTCGTATATTATCCTTAGACGGTAGAGAAATTCGAATTTAAGGACTATAGCTAATATCTGTAGTTGTGTTATTTATTTATAACTAGCGGTATGCTCTGGTTTTGTTTCAATATTTAAAGGTAAATAATAAATATGTTATAAGAGAATTTTTACTTTTTAAAATAGATATTAGACGGTTTTATGTATATTATTATATTACACTGGTATGTGCGTTGAGTAAACGGTATTTTTATAAAATTAATTTTACTAATGAAAATATACTTAAGTAAATTATTATAAGAAATGTAATTCATACTAACGTCTTATATTGTCTTAATTTTAATGAAAAAGAATAAAAAGTTTGCATAGAACAATTAGATGCGGTCAGAGTTACCTCCCCCACTTAGAATGTGCTTCGTGGCATACAAAACTGTTAGTTGTTTCCGAGTGACGCGGGCGAAGCCGCAACTAAATACTAGTTAAATACACTTGTTTCAGCTTTGGAATCTGAAAAGCTAGTGTTAACACACTCCGTACCCATTTTCCGCCAAATTCTGGAGAAATTGCAATTGGAAATTGAACCCACAACCTGTCACGCTTACAACCACACGCTTGTGCTGCGCCATGACTGGCGTCTAAATTATACCAAAAGGCAATATTCACATGAAATTACGTATTTCCTGTAAGGTCCAATAAAGCAAGTGTGAAGCAATATGTGAAGTTGGAATGCGATATTGCGACCGTTACAACGTAACGTAAACGTACACTTTGTGGCCCAAATGTATGGTCTTTGTGCGGTAGGTATGGGGTAATGGTTACAAGCTGTTATTAAACACACTTACTACTATTGGAATCAATGATTTTTAGCCACAGAGCGTATGGCTTAGTGCTTACAGAGATTGGACGGTTTCCAATAAGCGCAAGTTGAAATCCCGCTTCGTTATTTTTTTTATATGTTTCATATAAAAAAGTGTTACAGAAACAAACTTTAGTTTGCTTTAGTTCTACAGCGAGCGACCTTTGTCTACGTCACAAAAGCAACCTGCATGCCAAATTTGATCTGGATTTGTCAAGTTTTCTATTATATAACCCATTTTCTTTAAATGATCTAGAAAAGTGATCCTTTTCTGTATTGTAAGTTTAGAATCTTAGAGACGAGCAACGGTAAGAGAGGACTTTGCTATAGTATAGAAGTAAATATCTAACTTATATTAGAAGCAATTTTTCATTCTTCTTTGAACACATTTTTAAAATAGATAGATGAATTCGAAAAACTAGGACGGGTTAGAACCCGTGAGAGGCGCGGGTTCAAATCCCGCTACGTTCAAATTTTTATACGTTTTCTAAAAAGTATTCCAAATACTTTTTTAGCATTACGTTATATTCCGCATATAGCAAAATAGGCAGAGAGAACATAGTGGTGACTCCGTTCACTACTTTCCGCCTAATATCCGAGACATTACGTGTCGAGGAGCGGATCTCTGTGTTTAAATTTGTCTTGCTATCAGAGCGATGAAATAAAAATAATTAATTCCCCCGAGTGGAAATCGAATCCTCAACTGGCGTATAATCAATTCCATCATATCATATTGTACCTTATTTAAAATATTATACAAAATTATACTAAAAAAGTGGGGAACGGATTGTCCTAACTATAGGTTCCCTCTGCCTAACCTGCTGCGTGCGGGCTACAGCGTGAAACTGATTTAAATAATACTAAATAATCACAAAAAGGCAATACCTGTCCAAATAAATAAATAGGTCATTCGGTTTTATTGTAAAAGTTACACCGTCCAAAGTTTTTCTTTAGGAACGTTTAGATCGAATTTTCGTTGACGTGTTACGAAACGTGTACACTCGCGACTAGGTCATCACTAATGGGTTGTTTAATTTCAAGTTTCTATACAAATATATATTTATATAGTTTAGCTTAAGGCTGTTGTATCGCGCATATATCAGGGTCGAGAAGGAATCTATAGTTATAACACTCCCGTTGGGAACGGGAGTGTTATAACACTAGATTCCTAGACACCGCCCAATTTCGGAGACATTTAAAAACTATAAATAAGTACGCGATAGTGTATGTTTATCTGTGAACGTTGTGTTTCAGTAAATTTTTTATATATTTAATTTAAATTTATCAGGTTATTGTTTACTTATTTTGTATAATTTGGTATTCATCAGAATAAATATGATAATCACTTTAAGCATTTCCTCTAGATTGAAA
>JAATLQ010034269.1:0-21860 GCA_013421005.1 Heliconius erato x Heliconius himera
TAATAATAATCTATTAAAAACTTACCGACGAAGTATTTCAATACAAACAATCGTAAATAATGAAAGCACTTATAACTTATCTTAGCAACCTCAAATACTTATATCACAATTGAAAACACAATCTCACATGCTTTTTATATACATTAAATATAACTAGATATATGTTAATTATAAATTAAAACTTCTCGTAAACATTTAAAACATGCATCCTTCCTCAGACGCGTCCGCCATCTCCCCTCCCTTTCTTTTCCCTTTCTTTTCTCTTTCCTTGACTTTGACGTGGACAGTAGCTTATTCAGCCAACATGATATTTTACAATAATTAAAATATTAATTATGTTATTATTTATTTTAAATTATAATACATATCGTTTCATTATAATTATTAAATTATTTTTAATAAATATATTTTATATCTGAGTATTTTACCTACGGTATATTACGTCACTTCAATATTACTTGTGAACGAAACGCGTAATTAAATAACTGAACTAAACTATTATTTATAAGATTGTATTTATCTTAAGCTATAATTAAATAATATTATAAATTATATTTATAATATATTTTTTTTTATAAATGTTTTTTTTTTTTTAATTAATTATATTATTTACCAACATAGTTTAGTTCTAGTATGGATCGTTACAATATTTTAAGATCAATCGCGGCGCAGAGGCACAAGTGTGTGACTTTAAACGCGACAGGTTGTGGGTTGAATTCCCATTTAAGGATAGAGTATTTAATATTATAATCAGCTTCACGCTGTATCCCTCACATAGAGGGAGCCACAGGGAGCCTAGTGTTAAGACACTCCGTTCCCCACTTCCCGCCGAATTCTGGAGGCATTGCATGCTGAGTACTCAAAGCCGAGCTTTGCCTCGACACCAGAGCAAAGAAATGAAAATATAATTGTAAATGAATATTTTACTTCCTGGGAAGCGAAGACACAACCAGTTAATTTTAGAGTCTCATTTTGTGCCTCTGTACTACGACCGGCCTCATTTAATATTATAATATATTTATTGCTATTATAAATTATAAAAAATAGAATATAGATAAAAACAACACACCCCACGTTCTTATAAATATGCACGTTCTCTACCTCAGCATACATTTGTACAGTGCACTGTATGTAATTTTTAAGGTTCATGCATAAAATATCGTATATCGCGAGAAGCAGTTCTGTTTCAGTTTAAAATATTCAACTGAATATGGGTAATTTTAGTATTACGCGTAAAAATATTACCATGTTGGGATATAAATATCTATTTTATTGATATAATATTATAAAAGATTATTAAAAAAATAACTCTTTTAAAATCCTTTTAATCTTTAATTAAAAAAAAAGATTTTTTGTAGTTTTATTATAAGAACAAGCTACTCAAACAAAGAATAATTAAATGACTAAAGTCTTAAGTAGATTTTCTTTCTTTTCTTCTTGATTTTAAATGTATTTCCACGACCATTGCATGTGGAAATAGCAATCGCCTCAATAGTTGGCAAGTTTCAAAGAATTCTGCGGATGGCTCTCACGGAGCCGTTAGGACTTACCTGTGATTTATTACGACTCTGGGTGCTATACAAAAATACTAATATATATTATATATATTTTTAATCCACACAGAGCACCTATATAAAACATTTACATTATAAATGTCCGGGGAAAAGTCCTGTTTTTTTTAAATTATAAACTCTAATATCAATATTAATTTAGACTAAAATATACTCAATAACAATGTCGAACAAAGCAATATTGTAAAAGAGTTAATTAAAGTAAGAAATCTGCCAAACGTAAATATGTATGATATTGAACGAATATCTTCCAGAAGGACATTTACATAAAAACTAATTTTACTCATCATTCAATTATTTTATAATAAATTATTATAGACCTGTCGTGGCGCAGAGGCACAAAGTGTGACTGTAAAATCGACTGGTTTTAAGTTCGATCCCCACATGAGGTAGAGAAATACTTATATTTATATTTTCATTTCTTCGCTCTGGCGTCGAGGCAAAGCGTGGCATTGAGTTTCGCTTCAATTCAGCACGCAATGCCTCCAGAATTCGGCGGAAAGCGAGGAACGGGGTGTCTTAACACTAGGTTCCCTCTGCCTACCCTGCTGTGTGCGGGATACAGCGTGAAGCTGATTTAATGTAATTTTAACAATAAAAAAACATGCATACACAGCTGTGGCGTGTTAAATTTGAAATCTCCAGTGTATTAGTACTTCGATGAAATAAACTGTAACTGACATAAACAATGTAGATAGTTTAACAATAAAGAAAGTTAGGGCTTCAGCGAATTCAAATAAAGCTCAAGAATAATTATCTTCGGTAATGATCAGCCATTTAATAGTTAGAGGGGATTGTTGAACTAGGCGAATAACTAATTAAACTTTGTCCCTAGCTCCGAACAGTGTATCAGTTCTTGGCTTGATCGATTGATGAAACATTTTTTTTGTCGTCGTTGCGCAGTGGCAGAAGCGTTTGACTGTAACCATGGTTGTGTGTTTGACTCCCTAGAATGGAACCGAATCGAACTCGGGGGAATGTATTATTAATTATTGATATTTTCATTTAGAGGCCAGTCGTGGTGCAGCGGCACGACGTGTGACTGTAAAACCGACTGGTTGTGGTTTCGAGAAATATTTACTTAAATTTATATTTTCATTTCTTCGCTCTGGCGTCGAGGTTAAACGCGGCGTTGAGTTCTGCCACTCAACACGCAATGCCTTCAGAATTCGGCAGAAAGTGAGGAATGGAGTGTCTTAGCACTACGTTCCCTCTGCCTACCCTGCTGTATGCGGGATACAGCGTGAAGTTGATAAAAAATAATGATTTTCATTTTTTCGCTCTGGTAACCAGGCAAAGAGTGGTGTTAAGTTGCGGTACTCAACGTGCCTGACAACTCAGCAGAAAGTGGGGAACGAAGTGTCTTACACGTAATATTATATTGCCGCTGCCTACACTGCTATATGCGGAATACAGTTTATTTTAAATATTATTAGTTATTTTTAAAAGATATTATAAAACTTAAAACAATAAAAACATAAAACAAATATATAATAGTTATTTTTTTTTTAATTACACATGTCAACAAACTAAAATATAGATACTAAAATTACCTTCCAAATACGCATGACGTGAAATCCATGCCGATTGCCGATATATCTCCTATCTGTATTGGAATTAGAGTTTCATTGAGCGTCCCAAATACGCGTTTAATACTGTGATAAGCCGCTGGTGAAATCAAAGGCGTGCACGCTGCAAATTCTGTATTGGTTGCAATTTCCAAAATGGTGTACCTATATTGAGAACAGAATCTTAATCTTGTAAAAAAAACTAATGACATTAAATCAGCTTCACGCTGTATCCCGCACACAGCAGGATAGGCAGAAGGGATCTAGTGTTAAGACACTCTATTTTCTACTTTCCGCCAAAATCTGAAGGCATTGCGTGTTGAGTTGTGTGGCTAATGACATTATTTATTATGAATTGTTCAATATACAGTACATATTTATATGAGTGTAAGATAGTCGTGCTTTCTGGCCTTAGACTAAAGTCTATTATGTAAAGTGATCAAACAAAATATATTAGTAACATTTTTAATTATAAAAAGTTGAATTGAATTGAGTGGCGCAGTCGTGGCGCAGGGGCACAAAGTGTGAGTGTAAAACTGTTTGTGGGTTCGATTACCACTCGAGGAGATGAAATATTTACTTACTTAAATTTATATTTCCATTTCTTCGCTCTGGTGTCGAGGCAAAGCGCGGCGTTAAGTTCTGCCAATCAACAATGCCTTCAGAATGCGGCAGAAAGGAGGAACGAAGTGTCTTAACGCTAGATTCTCTCTGCCTACCCTGCTGTGTACGGGATACACAATTATGCGAATTGAAATATATAAATCTATTTTGACAATTAAAATATTCTGAGATTTATCTTGATTACGCTATTGAAAACATATGTTTTGCACCTAGAAATTCACATTTTATCAGCGAATTGAGCACAAGAACTAAAATTTATATATCTATTCGTATAATCGATTTGCTTTGCTAAAAAACGACTTAAGTAAATACACCTCCAATCTTATTTTATTAATTTTGAAATAGCCTGAAAATTATGTTGTTGCTCAACAAACAGTGTTTCAAAGTTCAAATACGAGCTCTTAATGTCTATTTGATTCGCCGTTTCTTGTTTTGTAATTTATCGCTATTATTTAAATGAATTCTGAAACTACTCAAGGAGGATAATCTGTTTATTAGTCTATGTAGGAATTTATGTATATATAGATGTATGTTTGTTTCTATGTCGCATTTTAGAAACCAAATGAAATCAAAATTAAAGATATATCAATAATAAAAAAATATTTGTAAAAACAAAAACCCCGACTGCATCTTAGAAAATAAACAAGCCCAATAGTTTATTAAGATTAGCAGTCGGGACCTCTATAAATTATGCGGGGTTCCTGGTAAAGATTTTATTGATTGAAGAATTACTTATAGGTCCCGACTGTTAATCTTAATAAACTATTGGGCTTGTTTATTTTCTAAGATGCAGTCGGGGTTTTTGTTTTTACAAATATTTTTTTATTTTTCATTTTTTGTTACAATTTATTATAGTAATGATAATCATGATATACCTTTTTGAAATCCTGAAATTGAGTTCTTGAATTTGATACCCATATTGTAGTATTCAAAACCAAAATTTTTTTTTCACTAAGTCCAATGGCGTACCACAGCCGCCATGATTATTTTTTACTAACGTCACCTATCTAAGAACACTTGGGCTGCTAATACGAATCTAACGATACCTCAAATATGTAAATCCGTTCAGCGGCTCTGGAGATACGAGGTAATAAAGAATATTACATACATACAAGATACGCGCAAAAAACATAACCCTTCCTTAGCAGTCGGGAATAACAAAAACATCACAGCGACAATCAGACGTTTTAAAGTGAAAATCAAAAAATCACAATTATCGAACTACTTATTTTAAGTTAGGGCCAGTCGTGGCGCAGCGGCACGAGGTGTGACTGTAAAACCGACTGGTTGTAAGTTTAATCCCCACTCGAGGAGATGAAATATTTACTTAAATTTATATTTCGCTCCGGTGTCGAGGTTAAGGGCGGCGTTGAGTTCTGCAACTCAACACGGAAGGATTTAAGGAATAGTTTAGGATATTCTAACAACCGCTACTGAGGTTATATAGGGTAATAGTTTCACGATTATAACAGATCTCTAGTAACTCGTAGTTGATTACCTGTTTTGACGGCTGTGGGTGGTTCATTTCCCGATTCTACCTACCATCAGGCTAGAATCTTGCAGTACCTTTTTTATATTCTACAAAAACTCGTTCTTAGCTCTTTTTCCCGACTGCTAAGGAAGGGTTATGTTTTTCGCGCGTATCTTGTATGTATGTAATATTCTTTATTACCTCGTATCTCTAGAACCACTGAACGGATTTACATATTTGAGGTATCGTTAGATTTGTATTAGCAGCCCAAGTGTTCTTAGATAGATGACGTTAATAAAAAATAATCATGGCGGCTGTGGTACGCCATTGGACTTAGTGAAAAAAAAGTTTTCGTTCCGAATACTACAATATGGGTATCAAATTCAAGAGCTCAATTTCAGGATTTCAAAAAGGATTATCATTATCATAATATATTCTAACAAAAAAATTAAAAATAAAAAAATATTTGCAAAAACAAAAACCCTATAAGTAATTCTTCAATCAATAAAATTTTTACCAGGAACAGGAACAGGAACCCCGTATAATTTAAAGAGGTCCCGACTGTTAATCCTAATAAACTATTGGGCTTGTTTATTTTCTTTTTAGTTTGATGCAATCGGGGTTTTTGTTTTTACAAATATTTTTTTATATTCTGATCTCTGCAGCGTATATTATAATTATACTAAAATCATAATACTGTGAAAGTAACGACTAAAATTTGTGTGTTAGTATCTAGGTTATATTTATAAATATTCCAAATTTAAAACAAAGTAAAATAAAATGTAGGTAAATGTATTTAATAAATTTATTACAACCATTGCTATTTAATATATATTTACTGTATATTTAAAATGATAATTAACTTTGAAATTATTTCATGACATTGTGATGATATTAAATAGTATATAAGTATATGTGTATTAATTGCAATCTATAGAAATTATAATCTATTGTGTATTGGCTTGCAATGGAGCACCACTTTTATCTGGTGGTGTATACATTGTCTTCAAAATGGTAAAATATGACCACGACGTGCTGATTATCTGGGCATGGAAAAAAAGAAATAAGTCAAAAAACGCTCTAGAAAATATACAACTTGATGTAGATAATATCATTTTAGACCTTATATTTAAAATTTATTTATTTTTTACTCAAACATTATTTATATGCACACACTCAGACAAAATACACACACGCACACACTCGCACTGAAACATATCGAACCTCGCATCATTAGATGAAGCCATGGCTGAACGTATATTTTAGTGGTCAGAGCGCCTGGTCGAGTTCCAGGAGGCGCGGGTTCGAGTTCCGCTATTTTTCTTTTCTAAGTGTGGAATAACACTTTAAAAATGTTAAAAATCATTAGATGAGTTTCATCTATTGCTAGAATATCAAATGTATAATAATTATAGTTACTAAAATCATTATCGAGCTGTATCACGCACACAGCAGGGTAGGCAGAGGGAACCTAATATTAAGACACTCCGCTCCCCACTTTCCGCCGAATTCTAGAGGCATTGCATGTTGATTGGCGGAATTCAACGCCGATTATAGATATCTACTATATAATAAATGTGTTTTTTTTAAATAAGAAAAAAATAATGTATTTGTACTTTTCGTCGCAGTTTATTTACATTTACTTATATTGTCTTTTTTGGTGTTTTAAAATCAAATACTCACTTTTGTAAAACTTTCATAGGAAATAACAGAAAATTTGTAAGCAGTCAATTTTTGTGGTTTGTTTGACCTAAAAACAAGTGAATTAATCAGTATTTCAAGACTGAAGGAAAATACAATGTTTAGTAAAACTCAGCTTCACGCTGTATCCCGCACACAGCAGGGTAAGCAGAGGGAAGCTAGTGTTAAGGCACTCCGTTCCCTGCTGTCCGCAAGATTCTGGAGGCATTGCGTGTTGAGTGGCGGAACTCAACGCCGCGCTTTACCTCGACACTATAGCGAAGAAATGAAAATATAAATGTAAATAAATATTTAATTTCCTCGAGTGGGGTTGGAACCCACAACCAGTCCATTTTCTACAGTCTTTTTTACAGTCATATTTTGTGCCCTGCGCCACGACTGGCCCCTACAGCGTAAGCTGATTTAATTTAAAACTAAATAGTATACCGTAAACTATATATGTTACCTTAACATCAGTAGTAAAATAATTTTCTTAGATTTTTTATCCATATCGTACCATTTACATAAAAATGCTGATTCTCCCACTTTACGGCTCTACAAATATAAAAATAAATATTTTTAAATGACTAAAGAGAAAGCTAAAAACGGAAAAAAAAACTTTATATTACCTCTCTAATCAAAAGTTCCCCGAACACACTGATCATCAAAATCTGAACGAGAACGGAGAGTAAGAACAATACAACACCAGGCACTTGAGACCACGGACCCATCTGTTTAAATTATATAATAAATATTCCTAAATTTTGAGATAATAAATTATTTTACGAGTACATTTTAATTCATAAGTAGATCTTTTGGATCTGTTCATTATCATGGATCTGATATCTTTTGATAAAAAATCCTCATTTATACATTATTTATATACTAAATAATAATCAATAAATAGAGGAAGAGGCATTGCGTGTTGAGTGTCAGAACTCAACGCCGCGTTTTGCTTCGTCACCAGAGCGAAGAAATGGAAATATAAATTTAAATAAATATTTTATCTTCTCAAATGGGGATCGAACCCACAACCAGTCGGTTTTACAGTTTCACTTTGTGCCCCTGCACCACGACTGGCCTCATTGTATGTATAGTAAATAGATGAATATATTATAATTTATAAATTACACAGCTTTACCGTTAAGTTGAAGCCCAAAGCGCATATTTCAAGAGATCCGACAAGAACATTAAATAAATTAGGTGCTCGAAAAATCTCCTCTAAGTTTTGCGACAACCTGCAATGGGATTAGATAAGACGATTAGATAGCGTGATAGAGAGGTTGGATTTCAAAAATGTTTTACACTTAAAATATAATTCTTTACTTTTAATATAAGTATAGATTATTTCTTCGCTCGGGTATAAAAGTAAATTGCGGCGTTGAGTTCCGCCACTTAATATGAAATACTTTCAGAATTTGGCGGAAAATGGAGAATGGAGTGTCTTAACAATAGGTTCTCTCTGGCTACCCTGCTGTGTGCAGGATACAGCGTGAAGAATATTTTAAAAAGAATTTTAAATATTAACTAAGGTTAAGTCAATATTTGAAATTCTTGTTAAAATATATTTATTTTATAAAAGTTTCATGCTGTGTGCGAGGCAGAAACCTCGTATAAAGATATACATTGTTCATTTTCCATCCGAATTCTAGACATTCCATCCTGAGCGGCAGAACTCAACGACGCGCATTGTCTGAATGATCTGAAAGCATCAGAATGATATTAAATCATTAAATTTTGACTGACCTATGAGTCCAAATGTGACATACTAGAATTTTTAAGTCTATTGTTAGAAATCGGAAGCGGAACAGTTTTTAAAAAAACACGATAAAAATACACATCGTCTATATTTTTCTAAATTATTTAGAAAGAGATACTGTGTTATTGCAATAGGTGATATGTATCACCTAATAAAAATACTTCACACGAGTTTCCTTCCAATAAGGGCCGTTGCCTACAAGCAACTACCCCCGATTGACACAATTCCACTGCTTTTGTAATCTTTTACAACAACATCTACCCTCGTTTACACGAGTTCGCTAACACTATAATAATTATAGCAAAAGCGATATTCACGTCCGTATTATAGGAAAAGCGATAGTAAAAAATATATTATAATCTAAGCTATATTCTTATTCAATAATAAAATAGGTATAATATAAGGCATGTGTAATGTCTAATAATAAAAAATGTAAGTCATTACATAGTTACTTATTTTATTGACATATTTTATTTTCAAAGTTACTTAATTAGATAAATATAATAAACATTCAGTATTTTATTAACTTTATAAAAAAATATAATTCATATTAAAAATACTAACTTTAATATATATTGATGACTTCTTACAATATCACTTAATTGATGTGAAGTATCCGCGTCTAAAGCCTTTATTTCTTCGCTCAATAACGAGAATTGTGCACAAATATGCGAAGTCATTATATAATACAGTGCGTCGACAGTGGCAAAGTATATAACGCATACAAAACCTGAAAGTAAAGATTATTTTTTTTAAGTTTTAAGGAGATTCTCGACTTTTTGTGTTATTTGTTGATTTTCGATCAACAAATAAGTCAAAAAAAATTTGTAGGCTAGTTAAACCATTTTTAACATTTTTAAAGTGTTATTCCACACTTAGGAAAGACAAATACTTTAAGATAAATTCTTGGACGGTTTCCAAAGAGTCGCGGGTTCAAGTCCCGCTACGTTCAAATTTTCACACGTTCTCTTAATAACTATTAGTTAAACTATCATATAATAATTCACCATAAATTCTTCGAGCCAATTTAACCCAAGGTGGTTACTATCGATAACTATAACTTGGGTAAAATTTATTAATATATTTGACTAATTTGACAAATATATTTGACTAATTTGACTAATATATTTGACTAATTTGACTAATATATTTGACTAATTTATTAGAAAAAAACAAAACATAGCTCACCGCTCGCTAGCGAGTGGAGATAGACGATTAGCCACGAATACCAGTTGTTTGTAGAAAACGGTATCAACATGGCGTAAGGCAAAATGTAAAATATAGTCTTTTTAGTATAATAATAATATGCTATTAATATTAGCGAAGAAAAGTTATAAACACATATTAGAATTGCGTTCAGGATAAAAAAATATTTGACTAGATACTTTAAAAATATGAAATCCTGCTTTATGAGTTCTTTTTTTGTTGAGTCACTCACAGCTTTATTGTAAAGTTCTCTAAGATTTTGCGTTAAATCGAAAATTTGTTGTTTCTTCTTAGCAATAAATATAATTTTGAGGAACGATAGTAACCCAATACACGTGCACGGTGCTAGTTGAGTAAGCTCTAAGAAATTTTCTACAGAAAATTTAGATACAAAAAATGCAGTTTCTTCCACAAAAGCTAATATAATATTAAACAAAAAAATATAATAAACTTTTGTAGCATTCATTTTATCAAAAGGCAGACCCATAAGCCAAAAATTATTTTTTATTTGTTGAAATATTTCTTCGAAAGTAGGTATATCCATTTTTAAAAATTGTATTTAGCTATAAGTTAAATTACTTGTCGACGTCGCGAGGAAAATTAAACTGTATGAAGTTGTCAGAATCAACGTTTGATTTATAATATACACAATAGTATTTAAGGGTTGCTAATAGGAAAAAAAATGTAGATAAAATAAAATCATTAGATCTGAAGAAAAATATGGGTAACGCATTCTTAAATAAATCAGCTTCACGCTGTATAAACACAGCATGGTAGGCAGAGGGAACCTAGTATTAAGACACTCCGTTCTCCATTTTCCGCCGAATTCTGGAGGCATTGCGTCATCGCTACGTCATCTTTGACGGTCACACTTTGTGCCCGTACGCCACGACTGGCCTCGTTAAAAGTTGTTCAATAAATAAATATAATAAGTAAGTAACTAAGTTTGTACTTTATCAATTGAAGATGTAGTTGTGAGCATTTATTGAGGTCGCAGTGGCAGGATATGTCACAATATACCCAACAGTTGTAGATTCGATTCCCGCTTGGGGAAATGAATTATTTAATATATTAATTTTCTAGCTCTGGTTACATTAATTTCCTAGCTCTGGTTGAGCTACGTCCCTTAACACTTAATGTACGATAGTTCGGCGGATAGATTTTTTTTTTCAGCTTCAAGCTGTACCCCGCTCATAGCAGAGTAGGCAGAGGGAACCTAGTGTTCCCCACTTTAGCCGAATTCTGGAGGTTTTTGCGTGTTTAGTGGCAGAACTCAACGCCGCGCCTAACCTCAACACCAGAGCGAAGAAATGGAAATATAAATTTAAGTAAATATTTCATCTCCTCGAGTGGGGATCGAACCCACAACCAGTCGGTTTCACAGTCACACCTCGTGCCGCTGCGCCACGACTGGCCATCTGGCCATAAGAGGTGTCTCTTCATGTTCATTCCAATAATATTAAGAAAATATCATTAATTTTGACATTTACATCAGCTCGACTGACGCACTACATGATATTTACATTTTTTTGATAATTTGATGTAATTTCATTTTAATAATACAGGTATATATATATTTTGGACAACCCTTATAACAATACGTAAATTTTGTAAATCTTGAGGTGTCAACTTGACATCTATGAAAATACAAATCAAGGGGTGCCGAGACATACTCATTGAAAATTCTTTTTGATATCACTCTAGAGTGATGTTTTGTTAAAAGTAAGGAATTGAAGTATATAATATAAAATTCTGATTGACAAAACTGTTGACACTGTGGTGGAGTAGGTCGTAATCTGGCTGAAAATACGATGGCTGCGAGTTTTTACCCCATTGACTTGACTTGAGATCCATCACTTAATGTACACTGCCTTGAATTTCGGCTGAAAGAACGGAGTGTCTAAACACAAAGAATGGTATGTCTAAGCACTAGGTTTTTTCTGCTTATCCTATTATACTCGTATGCGGGGTAAAACGTGAAGCTAAAAAGCTCCAAAATGTAATAGGTTTTGCGAGTTTGATCTGCTATGATTTAAATTGTAAATATTGATTTTGAATGATTGGACGTGACAATTTATATATATTGTACATATTGATTTATTTTAAAACGAATTTTATAACATTATGCCTATTGTAATCCAGTTACGACGGCTGCAGTAGGAGGGTTAAAATAAGTAAGATTTTCGTATAAACTAAATTTAATTAATTATAAATTAGAAACAATAGTGAATTTAAACCTAAGATTTAGTTCTTACTTAACAAATGACTTAATTATTCCACGATAGAATAATAAGTGTGGGATGAGAAGAAATTCCTTACCCTATGTCTATATTTGTCAGCGCTTTTAGACGGATCAGTTCAGACGGACACATTATAATAGAAAATAATTTTTCGCCTGTGACACCGAACGCTGTACAACAATCTTGTAAACAATCATATGTAATATAAAGTTTACTTGAGTGGTAGGTATAACATTATTTGGAATAATAAGCCTATGAAATGAATAAATGAAAAAACTTTATGAAAGATAAAAAAAAAATACCAAAAAATTACAGTATTAATTATTATTAGAACGTTAACATCATATAGATTCTGGAGCAAAAAAATTGCAGTAAGCTATATCTCCTTATCAGAAAATAAATATAGCCGCCAAAATTGTACAGTTCAGTTCAGTTTTTAATTTATGGCGCTTTGAACGTGCCAGTTGAGCACTATTCACTTCGCTAATGTCACGCTGTATGGAGAACACAAGAAGGAGATTGTATGATAAAAAAGAGACGATATTACACAATAGGGAAATCTATGTCAAAAAGAGCTCCAAAATTGTATTTATAGACATTTTAAATATTTTTCTAACCAACCTTTGTAATGTTCATGTCATTCAAAATTCAAATACAATTACTTACCTGCAATTTGTGGTATCTCTTCGTTGTAGATTCAATGAGCTAAACTGACTTCGCATTACCTACCAGAAATCGCATTCTGCAGCAGCTTCACGTTGTATCCCGCGCACAGCAGGGTATGCAGAGGGAACCTAGTGTTAAGACACTCCATTCCCCACTTTCCGCCGAAATCTGGAGGCATTACGTGTTGAGTGGCGGAACTCAACGCCGCGCTTTGCCTCGACACCAGAGTAAAGAAATGTAAATTACATTTAAATAAATATTTCAAATCCTCGAATGGGAATCGAATTCACAGCCAATCGATTTGCAGTCACACTTTGTGCATCTGCGCCACGACTGGCCTCACCTCTACTGCATTGATCTTTATTTCATTCATCTTCTGCCATACTTTCGTATCGCTGTGTACAGCTGTTCTGACATGCCACTGTCAATTTATTCTGTAATACCAGATAAATGCACCCGCGATACTGTGTTTCCACATTTATTCCATATGTTCTATTTCCACTAAATATATTTACGAGGTATTACTACGTGTGAGTGCAGTTATAACGCGGTATACCTTCACTGATACTACATATTAAGAAAACGTATAAAAATTGAACGTAGCGGGGTTTTGAACCTAGTTTATACGTTTTATTAATAAGTATTTTTTCTTTCCTAAGTATGAAATAACACTTGAAAAATGTTTAAAAATAGTTAAAAAATAATATTCTCTCTTGTCAAATGATATTTCCAAACTAATTATCTATATCTATGAGTAGTGGAAATTTGTAAAAATCTCCCTACAGAGATACTAACAACATAAATAAGTTGTAACAAGCGTATAAGAATTTCGACGTAGCTCGATGACAACGTATGGCTTAGTTGGGCGCACGAGCGCTTGGACGGTTTCCAAAGAAGCGCAAGTTCAAATCCCGCTACGTTCAAATTTATATACGTTTTCTTAATAAATGTTTGTCTTTCCTAAGTGTGGAATAACATTTTAAAAATGTTTAAAAACATTTACTGGCACTGATCTTGCATTCTTTGTTTTTTTATAATATGTTATAGGATTTTTACTCACGTTTAAATTTAGATAATCTTTCTCATATCCATCAAAATGGAGCTTGCAATGCGTGTAAGTTATATTCTGATCTTTCAATGAGCGTTAAATTATGCGCGTATATTAAGCGATTTTTTATCTTCACGTTATTTACTATTTGTCGTATGTTTCAGTTTTAATACTATACAATAATGCTATAGCATGCAATACGGTATTTGCTGATATGAAAGTGCCTCTTTTTAAAGCTCAAATTTTCGTCAATATTTAAAAATATTTTAATCATACTTAAACATATTTTTTTTGCAATTTTCAAAATTCCATTCAATTTTATTTTACAGATTTCGATACACAGGTACCGATTTTTTTGTACGACGTCATCTTCCAGCAGTTATATTCTACTTATTATAAAAACATGTAAACAAAAGGGTACTTTTATTTCATAAAGAAAGTATCTACATATTTTTTTACAGTTTTGAAGATCTATAGTAAATACAAAAAAATATTACATACGCTATTATATTATATATTTTCCATGGCCTCACCTTTGTGCAGTGGGCACAAAGGTGAAGCCATGGAAAATACGTTTTAATAAAAAAAAACGTTTTGAAATTAGCCTTGAATTTCCTTGCTACACTATAATCAATACTAACATGGAATAAGGCAGCGTAGAATCTTATTGAATGAACCAAAGATACCGAAGATAATCTCCCAGCAATATCAAAAGCGTTTTGCAGGCATGTTTGTTTTATGCAAATTGGATGGATGCGCCGGCTTGATAGTAGTAAGTATATACTATCACATCAAAAATATTTTCATGTAAAATGTTGCCCACACTGTCAAATAATTATTAGATCTTATGTAGAGGTCAGTTGTGGCGCAGGGGCACTAAGTGTGGCTGTAAAACTGATTGGTTGTGAGTTCGATCCCCACTCGAGGAAATTAAGTATTTAATTCTTTCCTCTGGTATTAAAGCGCGACATTAAGTTCCGCCACTCAATACGCAATATCTCCAGATTTCTGCAGGAAATAGAGAACGGAGTGTTTTAGCACCAGTTTTCCTCTGCCTGCCCTGCTATCTGCAGGATTACAGCGTGAAACTATAAAAAAGTGCCTTAGAGAAAGGTTGCCTAAGATTTATAATTTCTATTTCAAGTGTTTATATACTATTTCAATAAATTACTATTACATTTTAATAAATAAAGTGTAATTAAAATAAATCTTTTTAAAAAAAAAAAACACGAAACAAATTCGCGTTATAATAGCTCTTTTAACAGCAGTAAATGACTAAGTTAAAGTTATAGGATTTTGAGTAAAGTGTAGTTGTTGAAGTAAGTAAAGAATTTATAGGAAGAAACTTACTTTTCCATCAGATTTGATAACTTTTTGACTATAGTATATAGCTATGCTCTCGCCTTGGCAACACATAAAAGTAAATTAAAATAGTTTTATTATGAGACAATAGTTGAGTGTATTTCTCTCTTATATGAGTGTGAGTGTATGTATATTATGAAAGAAATCGCGCCAACTATAAATTTTTCCTTTGTTTGTGTAAATGTTTGTATGTATTTTGTCGAAATTGGATGATTTTATGCCCCTTTTATCCAATTTTTGTACTATTTTGTACTATTGTATAAAAAAAGTAATTTGATGTCTTTTTTTATTATTTGGGAGTTGGTACGTCTAGGTACTATAATTTAATACTGAGTGTGTGACTTTTACAAATCTTATTTAAAATCACACATACTTTTCACCAAATTTATTTTAGTTCCATTCAGTGTTGGTACGTGTAGGTTGTAACTTTTTAATCTCAATAAAATTCTTCTGAGCTCTATCAGCCTGAGGTTGGTTATATATTTCTGAGTAAAATCAATGATTCTATTGTAAGTCGGAACAATGCTTTAATATCAATGCTGTCAGTACCATTAAGCTGTGGTCTCATTTCATTGTACAAATATGGAAGCCCTTGCAGTGCATATCTTTTGTTCTTTTATTTGCTCTAACATTCTAATAACTACCTTAATTATCTGTCTTCATGTCACCTACTCCCACTCCTATGTCACTTTGACAGCTATCCAAATACAAGTTCAAAGACCAAGCTAACATGGCGCATCCTAGTTTACCACTCGATTGGATGTCAAACCGGGGCAACATGCTAGCTCCTACTCGTATGCAGACTGAGTGGTCTCTGTGAAAAATACTTTACAGCTTGCTCACATTGTTCCGGGGCAGAATATGCAATAATTTCTAGAAAGAAATTAATAACCTTGCCATAATTTTTATATTGCACATATTTTTTATCTTGGAACAAAAGCTCAGAAAACTTATTAGTTTAAAGCCAGTAAATTTCCATGATTATTCGTGAGTATTCATGCACTCTGTTCCAGATTATAGCTTCCTTAGGCCTCTCACAATAGAATATTACTCGCCATCACTAACAGAAAGTACTAATAGAAGCTGCTTTAGAAATTAGATGCCTTATTGAAATGTGATTTTGGATTTCAATTATTTATAGCTGAATATTCCGTTACTTTGTCATTAGTTATTCATGAAATGAGATAATAAAAATAATATAATAATAAGGCCGTCGTGGCCCAGGAGCACTGTGACTGTAACGATGGTTGTGGTTTCGATCCCCACTACAGGAAATGAAACATGTATTTAAATTTATATTTTCTTTTCTTCGCTCTGGTGTCGAGTCTAAAATTTAGCGCCTCCAAAATTCAGCGGAAGGTGGGGAATGGAATGTCTTAACTAGGTTCCCTCTGCCTACCCCGCCGTGAGCGGAATACAGCGTGAAGCTGATTTATTTATTTTCTAATAATAACACATTATTAATAACACTGCCAAGCCACTGCTCAGTTTTTGTTCCGTAGTACCAATTGCGAAGGGGCTGAAGTTGGACAATCTTGGCGACTTTTAAATATAGGCCACATCGTGGTTTGTAGTCCTGAGGATGAATGGCCCTAGTATAGTTACAATTATATTAAAATATTTTTTTGAATTCTTGGAGTTTTCTCTAAAGTTAAAGTAAATCTTGGAATAATCTACGCTTATTCGTATACATATATATTCATTTGCCAGACGCTAAGTAGACGAAGCGGATTGAGGAGGATTTAAGCTAATATAAAATTCATTACCGAACAATATGAAACGATAATTATTAAAAAAGTTATAACCATAAGAAGATCTATGACTTTCGCTGTTTTACAAATTTTTTTGGAAATCCGAAACAGTTTCGTACACTCAGTATTAACTACATACTAATAAAAACATACACATTATACTAAATATATGCGATTGATCCGGTTCAAGAGTTTTATTAAAAAAATTGTAACTATTTGAAATCTTTATCTCAAATAATGAAAGAATGTTTAAATGTCATTAATAGTAATCATTTTATTTAAGACTAGTGGGCGCGCGCGGCTTCGCCCGCTTATTAGGAGTGAATTCTAAAAAAAACCACGAAACACGTGTTCAATAAAATATTTTTAACAATCTGAATTTAAATTTTTATTAAAATCGGTGGCAATTTAAAGATTTTTCCATATAAACTTTCAACCCCTTATTTGAACCCTTAGGGGGTGAATTCTTAAAAACCATGAAACACGTGTTCAATGAAATATTTTTAAGAGTCTGAATTTCAAATTTTATAAAAATCGGTACAGATTAAATTTTTTTTCCATACAAACTTTCAACCCCTATTTCATCCCTTTAGGGTTAAAATTTTTGAAATTCGCTTCTTAGTGGATGTCCAGAATATGAAAATAAACATGTGCTCAAATTTCACGTTTCTACCATCAGCGGTTACGGCTCTGCGTGCGTCTTACCTCAGTCAGTCAGCACAAGTCCTTTTATATATATAGAAGATATATTAAAATAGCCAATGTAAAGAAATTTTTATGTAATATTGTTATAAAATACTATATGAGAGAAATCAAAAAGTTTGTTATTTTTACTCTCCACATCGAGTTGAAGTTGTACAGTCACGAGCAGTGGCAGCTTAAAAAGTTTGTCCGCTTTGAACAGTATGGCAAAAAGGAAACTTTATCCGTTAGGAGTACCAATATATGTTGTGTCCACTAGCTTAAAATAGTTACTTTAAAAATGTAATCGCTGTTTTTTTTGTAGCTTCATACTTGAGGCCATTCGTGGCGCAGGGGCAAAGTGTGACTGTAAAATCGACTGGTTGTGGGTTCGATCCTCACTCGAGGAGATGAAATATTTACTTAAATTTATATTTTCATTTCTTCGCTCTGGTCTCGAAGCAACGTGCGGCGTTGAATTCTGCAACTCAATACGCAATGTCTCCAGAATTCGGCAGATAGTAGGGATCAGAGTGTCTTAACACTAGGTTCCCTCTGCCTACCCTGTTATGTGCGGGATACAGCGTGAAGCTGATTTGATTTGATTTACTCACGCTGTATTTTTTTATGGAAAGGATAAGGCAAACGAGCGTACGGGTCACCTGATGGTAAGTGATAACTGCCCCCTAAAAAACGACCCCGTGTAACACAGAGCTATGGGAGCGTTGCTGGGAACCTAACCTTAAGACATCCTGCGCCACGAATGGCCTTATCACTATTATAAACATGAAATAAGTAGAATAACATATGTAAGCAATTTTGTCGAGTAAATTGTAATAAAATTTGCTAATAACGTAAAATTTATATGAGTACTTATTCTGTATAAGCAAGGAGTGAAAAAATATACAACGGATCATTATAATCTCTGTGTTTGTGCTTTATTCCACGTAGCATGATAGAGAGAAAAATGTATTTTCAATATACTCCGTTCCCGAAATTAGCGTGGTGAGTGAGAACTTAACCTCGCGTCTGATTTTCCTATCAGACCCAGAAAAAGAAAATAATTCACTTTTCGCTCGAATTCGAGACGTTACATGTTAAGTGGCTGTAAAATAATCCATTCCCACAAGTGAAAATCAAACCTACAATCATGTGCTTAATATTACATAGATATTGTGCCACTACGCCACCATAGCCTCTAAAAGGTACATATTACGAAAGTTGCATATTAGATAGGTATATACTGCATATGACATCGTTCTGGGCAGAAATAACAAGGTTTTGAATGATGAGAACTATTGATATACCTATGTGGTCGGTGCACGTGTATTTGGAAATTTATGACTTATGTGGCCATCGATATTTCTCAGTGTTAGGATTGAAATAGAATACCATTACTTGTCATTATGTCTGTACAGCGTGTTATAGTTTACGAGATACCGATATTCACGTAAGAGAATTTCTATATAAACTACAATAAGCTATGTATAAACCTACGAAAATTTGTGGTTTTAAACTGGTTTTAAAATAATACAAGTTACTTTATCATGTAGAATAATTATCCAAAAACTATTTATTTATTTGAGACCGTCGTGGCACAGAAGCTCATGCGTATACGTAACGCGGTGGTTGTAGGGTCGATTTCCACTCGGGGAAATGAATTATTATTTTATTTCTTCGCTCTGGTGCCAAGGCAAAAGGGCGGCGTTGAGTTCCTCCACTCAACAAGCAATGCCTCGAAAATTCAGCGGAAAGTGCAGAATGGAGTATTTTAAGACTAGGTTCCCTCCGCTTTATGCAGGATACAGCGTCAATCTGAAATAAGATTATTTATATAGAACTCTTTCTTTACATAGAGACAGACAAACAACACACAAATGAAACTATGTGGAATAAAAATATAGAACTGGCATGCAGTTTTCTTGGTGAGTGTAGAAGAACACTATATTTAACGTTTTGCAGTTCACGAAAAGTTTCGGGCTACATCTAACAGTAATACTATTAAGTAGTCACATCCAATTTAGTAATTTTTGGCACTCAACGTGCTTGTATGGCGAAAAATAAAAAGCAAAGGTACTTGTCACTTGCTTCTCTATCCCTAGCCCGCTACAAATGCGAAATGGGAGTATGTAAAGGTAAAATAAAAAAATCACCTACACGCTGTATCCCGCACACAGCAGGGTAGCCAGAGGGAACCTAGTGTTAAGACACTCCGTTATCCACTTTCCGCCGAGTTCTGGAGGCATTGCATGTTGAGTGGCAGAACTCAACGCCGCGCTTTAGCTTGACACCAGAGCGAAGAAATGGAAATATACATGTAAATAAATATTTAATCTCTTCGAGGGGGGATCGAACCCTCAACCAGTGACGATTTTACAGTCACACTTTGTACCCCTGCGCCACGACTGTCCTCAAAATCAAAATCATTATATAAAGATTTAGAATATATTTTAATTTTATGATGTATCAAAATTAAATAGATGTTAACAAACAGCTTATACGTATTTTTGAAAGACCTATTTTTCTTAGCATAATTGTATTCAGGTGAATAATATTAATTTACTACTAACAAAAAATCAATATTTATATGGTGAACTTCAATTCATACCAGAAAATCGATTTTTTTTATTTGCAAAGTCAATCGTTGCTTATGTTGGTATTAAAAACTTTTTATATTCATAAATTTCAAAGTCATTAACTATCAGAAACCATAAAGTAGGGGAACATATTTCTTTTTAATTTAATTTTGGGGTTAACCAGATCTGATATCTTAAAATTAAATGTTAGAAATATTTTTTTCATTTTCACATTTTATTCCGCATTGAACGATAGACAGGAAGAACCTAGTGACTAATCACTATCAGTAGGAAAATATTTAAATTTAAAGAGAAAAATATTCAAATGTGCAGAATTTGCTTAAATTTAAAATAGCAATAAAAATAATTATTCTAAACTACTGGTAAACTAATAAAGGTGCACAAAAGCGTTTGTATTGAAACTTCTTACCATAACAACGTGAGCTAAATTTGTACAAAACTTCGTATAACAAAGTAGAGCTACGTTTCATTATTATTTAGAAAATATTTTGCTGAATTTTAATGAAACCAGTTAAATTATTCTTTTCTTTTGTTTCTTTTAGCTTCATCGCTGTATCTGTAAGCAGAGGGAACCAGGGAACCTAGGGTTAAAATACTCCGTTTCCATTAAAGAACTTTTGTTCCTCATTTTTCTTTGAATTCTAAGTGGAGCAACCCAACGCCGCGCTTTGCCTCATCACCAGAGCAAGGAGATAAATAGATAATATTAAATATATCATTTACTCTAGCGGGAATTTAACTTTAAAAATTTATTTAAATTTCGCGTTGCAAGCTCGCCTCTCCGCCTCGGTTGGCCACGTTTTTTATTCTCTCTTCCTTATTCTTTTCTAATCAATATATAAATAAAAATTTTAGAAATATTAGTTTTTTATTTTCATAATATATGAAAGAAAAATATTCTATTCCTAGAGAGAACCTAGTGTTAAGACGCTTCGTTATGCGTTTTCGCCCGAATTCAAGAAGCACACTGCGGCGTTGTGTTCATATATTCGATTTATATCAAGCCAATATAATATAAAGTGAATTTTATATTTGACACATAACTGAGTATAGAAAATTTTATAGTACACTATATACCATATTTTATATGTAACCCATATACTTATTCTGAAATAAATATTATAACTAAAAATCTTAAAATCCACCATACACACACGATGCATGCTAAATCATTTTTTGAATTTACAATTTTTTTACTGTCAAATACTGTTCAAATACTGTTTTTTGATACTCCCTTATTTACTTACTTACTATTTTGAAATGCAGCGATTTGATACGGGCGACACAACAGTACTAATACAACAACAAATCTATCATACGCAAATTGCAAGAACTACGTGGCTGCTTGAGAAAGTTTCAACTTATATTGGAGAATATTAAATATTGAAATCTTTGTAGAGTTTTTTCTGTCATCACACAAACAATAATTGAAAACTTAAGATTTTCACTTTCTGCGCAATTTATGCTTTGAGTACAGGAGTCACGCCACTATGACGCGATTGCGTCATCAATTCTTATTATTCTACCCTGCAACTTATTTGTGAACGATGATATAAAAGGCTGCACGGGCGTTGTACATTCAGTCTTGGCTCTGGTGTGGGTCGGAGCACTACTCGTGCTCCACCACTGGCTAACC
>JAATLQ010034270.1:5167-21867 GCA_013421005.1 Heliconius erato x Heliconius himera
TATCGTAATTATGAATGTGGTTAACACCTATTTGTAATTACATTGGGCTGGAGCAGTGAAGGCGAGTGTTTGTTACAGTAAAGGGTACCCTGAAGCCTACACCTGTGGTCGCAAGTCCCAGGCACTGCTCCGAGCTTCTGAGTGTTTGTACATGTGTCATGTGTTCACATATGATTAGAACCAAAGGCCAGGACATGGCCGAGGCTCTACTCGTTTATTATTTACGCCCTCCGTCGACAATATCATAAATAAGTTGTTAAAATATACTGTAAATAGGTCCTATTTCTCCATTATCTAATAAGTACTTGTTTATGTGAGGGGTGACTTTTCATTGTGTGTTATTACACGAATTATTGAAACAATCAGTCATGGCTTAAGATACAAGGCAAATATTTTGACAAAAATTCGATAAAAAATGTACCAATTCAAAAGAATTGGAATTGACGGGGAACCAGGTGTTTAGTTATTGGACGGAAGTTGAGGCATTACGTTCCTCAATTTCTGCCCAATTTTCAAGACATTATGTTTTGGTTGGCAGAACTCAATGCCGACGCCTTGTCTTCTTACCAGATCGAACAAATGAACATTTATTTCACGAGTGGGAATTGAACTTACATTCGTCGTGTTTGCAGTCATACGCTGCATACGACACAACCATGGCATATATTAAAAAAAAACAAACAAAATGTAGCGTAAGTTCAATGCCTCCAAGCCGATGGAAAGTATATAAACGTGGTGTATTGAAAGTTTCCCCTCCCTGTTTTAACCAGGTTATTTTTATTTTATCCATGAAATAAGTCACATAAGTTACTAAGTTACTATGTAGTACCTACGTTAAGATTAAACCTAACCGGTTAAGTGCGAGTCGGACTCGCCCACCGAGGCTTCCGTACTTCAATTTCATACAAAATGCAGCAAAATCGATGGATAAATGCTCGTATCTTTTGATTACGTTGACTTAGAAGCTTGATTTCTGTGGTTAAAGGGAAAATAGACCTGGATATTTGATATTATTTTCAATTTGCTACCTCCACGCAGTTTCGAGATAAATGGCCTTGACAGACGGAGAACAAAGTGATTAGATAAGGATATAGGTTCCGTTTTTATATTTTTTGAGGTAACCCCTAAAACTGTAATGAAATATAGATTTGTACGATACACTATACTAATAATATAAAACTGGAGAGTTTGTTTGGTTGAATGCGCTAATCTCAGAAACTACTGGTTCCAATTGAGCATTTTTATTCATTGGTTAGTACATTTATTGAGGAAGTTATATTAAATAATGGGGAGCGGGGTGTCTTAACACTAGGTTCCCTCTGTCTACCCTGCTATATGCGGGATACATACGAAATTGAATACGTTCAATACAAAAATTATATAGTATCAAGTAAATGATATCTATATTTATGATTGTATAATATCTGTTATTTGTTGAAATACTAAATTGATAGCTAAAGAAAACTTTCGTTTCCATCGACTGATCCTCTCGTTACTGATATCTAAAGCTCTACTATTCATTTCATGACCGAAAACCCAGTCCTTTCTTACCGTTAAGTGGATCATTTCTCATTTCGGAATCAATTCCATCGTATAGATTTTCTAACGAGTAAGCTATTTGTAATATTATTAGATAAATTAAATGTATTATCTATATTTTAAATGAAAGTACCTATATTTAATTTAACAAAAAAAATCAGGCAAAGAGAATATAGTGTTCACTCAGTCTGTTTCGTTTTTCGCCAGAATTCGAGATACGAATACAATTCCAATGGCAGAACTCATGACTGTAGATCAGTGGTTCCCAACCAGTGGTCCGCGGACCACTAGTGGTCCGCAGAAGCCTAAATAGGGTCCGCGAACGATTTTAATTTTATGACTGGGGATGGTGAGGCTAAGTTTCTGTTTAATTATCACAGTTATTTTTTATTATATCTACATCCATAGTGGTCCCTGCTACCAAGAATGATATAAAAGAGGTCCTTGATCAAAAAAAGGTTGGGAACCCCTGCTGTAGATTGTCTTACCAAATCGGAGATTTAAAAGTAACTCTTTCTGTCGAATGGGAATCGAACTTACAACCGTCGCGTTCCTAGTCAGATCCGTGTCGCTGCGCCACGACATTATATTATGTCGTATGTCGTAATTTACCTTGAATTTGGGATATAATTGTAATGCTATAAATTTTATATTCTTGCTTTAATAAAATACAGATACAATACACATATAAGGTTATAGGAAATCATAATTAAAAATTAATAAATATAGATAGATTAAATTAGTTTTCAAATATTGTATTGAGGCCGTCGAGCGCAGGAGCAACAGCGTACGACTGTAAACGCCACGTTTGTGGGTTCGATTCCCACTTGGGGAATTAAATATTTAATAATTTCTTTTCTTTTCGCTATGGTAACAAGACAAAGGGCGTTGTTCAGTTCCACCATACGCAAGAACTCGAGAATTCGGCAGAAATTGGGCAACGAAAATGTCTTAAAAGTTTCACTTTGCCTACCTTGCTATGTGCGGAATAAACCGTAAAGCAAAATTTTCTAGAAGCTGTTAACACTCCACCTATAAACCTTAATAACATATTAAAATTGTAATACTAATAAAATGAATTAAGTGTTAAATTTTTTTTAGAAACCGTAGGACCGTCCACGGTTTCCAAGAGGCGCATGCTCAAATCCCACAACGTTCAAATCAAATTTGTATAGTATTTTTCTTTCCCAAGTGTAGAATCACATTTTAAAAATATTAAAAATAAATAATTATGAGTTTTTGAAGTGCTTAACTTCTACCTGCGTCATCGCACGCGTGATAACATGCTTGATTATTTTTGACGTGATTTTTTTATTTTCACGCTGTATCCCGCACATAGCAGGGTAGGCAGAGGAAACATGGAAACCTAGTGCGATACTCCGTTCCGAAGACACTTTTATAACCCGCTTTCCGCCGAATCCTCGAGGCATCACCGGACCACGACGGCCTCGGAACAAACTCTTGAACTTTACAATATTAGCATAGAAATAAAGATAGTCATAGATTGACAGTATGTATTAATTTTATCGTTGTTATGTTAACAATTAACCGACATGAGTGATACTTCAATTTTCAATACCGCTCCTTGAAAGTTCAAGTAAGAAAGTAATATAGAACTAACATTGAGTTCACGTGACTTTTTTATCAAGGTATTTTGTAGCCATACATTTTAAATTTAAATTAAATCAGCTTCACGCTGTATCCCGCACACAGCAGGGTAGGCAGAGGAAACCTTGTGTTAAGACACTCCGTTCCCCACTTTCTGCCGAATTCTGGAGGCATTGCGTGTTGAGTGGCAGAACTCAACGCCGCGCTTAACCTCGACACCAGAGCGAAGAAATGGAAATATAAATTTAAGTAAATATTTTACCTCCTCGAGAGGGGATCGAACCCACAACCAGTCGGTTTTGCAGTCACACCTCGTGCCGCTGCGCCACCACTGGCCTCCTGCAATTTTTAATTTAAATAAATATAAATAAAATAATGTTATAAAATAAAGAACGTCTTAGCGGCCTCTCAGCTTCGGTCATACCGTGTGAAGCTAAAAAAAAATTATGAATATGTAGTCAAGTTAAGAAGCATTATACTTGAAAAATTTTTAAAACATAGTTGAATTTCAATGTAAGAAAAATCTTGCTGATAAGAATATGTAATATATTCCAACATAGACACATCGACCATACAAAGCTACATCTACTACTACAATTGTTATTAAGATTCCCTCCTCAATTAGGCGTAATTTGACAAATATTTTACTTAACTACCAACATAATATTTCGACAAACACTAAATATTAGTAATTTTACATTTTTCTAAAGGACCTTGGTTTGACTCTATTAGTATTTTTTTTGTTATTTCCGCGTCTCTTAATCGACGCACATAATCAAATTATTTTATAGATTATACTTTATTATGATATATCTTAGTAAAAGTTGTTATTGTAACATTCGTAAACTTTCTCGCCAAAAGAAGTAATGAAATACAAAAAAGCATATTGACAGAACAGAAAAGAAATGAGACATGACATCACGTTGAGGCCATTCCAAAGTGTGACTGTAAAGGCAAGAAGTTATGGGTTCGACTCCTACTCGAAGAAATGATATATTGAATAGTCCTATTTTATTTGCTCTGTCGATTGTGTCGAGGCAAGGCGCGGCGTTGGGTTTGGCCACTTAACACTCAATACCTCCAGTATTCAGTGGAAAATAGGAAACAGAGTATCTTAACACTAGGTTCTCTCTGCCTATCCTGCTGTGTGAGGGATACAGAATGTCGATAAAAAAACATCACGTTGTTACAATTAGTGAGACTAACGTACTTGAATTTACCAGTACACGCTCATGTTAAGGGACTAGGAGTGTTGAATAAAATTTCATATTTAAAGCTCCATAATAAACATTCCTGGCTACAATAAGACAAAGCGCGGCGTTGAGTTCCGCCACTCAAAATGCAATGTTTCAAAACTTAACGCTAAATTCTCTCTATCTATCATGCAAGAGATATTATACAAGATACAGTACGAAGCTAAAAAAATATAGGCAACTTAAATTATGTAAAATGTAGAAATCTTAAATAGTAATGAGCTTTTCTCGCCAAATAATAATAATTGTTAGTAATATTTGAACTCCGATCAACTATACACAAGTATTTGAAACCTAAGTCCAAATTCGTATAGTTTGTTTTGTATGTATAGCGTTTATATATTAGCGTTTCCCCTCTCTGGTAAGGCAAAGCGCGACGTTAAATCTTGCCACTCATCGATCAGTGTCTCTTATCATAGTGGGAACCGAAAACGAAAAACAAAGTGTCTTGACGCACGATTTTCTAAATAATATTTTAAAAAGAATGTAAACAGTATACAGTATTTGTTTTTAGCATCAGTGAACCAGTTTTTAAGGAAAACTAGTGTACACCTTCTCTTCTTGACCTGTATTCTTAAGTATGACATTGTAAATGCTCTTTGGCTCGAGAAAACATCTTAGAGCCGCTTTCGCTAGATGCAAGCGTCATGTAGCTTTAACAGAAATTAAAAAGAAGTTAGATGCTTTTAATACGATTGACACGTATGTATGACTGTAAGTTCAATTCTCGCCTAGGGGAATGTTCATGTTTACAAATATTGTTGAGTTTCGTTTACTTGATCAAATGTAATAACTTCACCTTTTATCCCACATATCAAGTAAGGCAAAGGGAGCCTAGTGTCAGAAAGTGTCCTGTTTGTCCGTTTTTCACTAGTGGCGGCACTCGTTGGAGCGCGAATTGTTGTACGAAAAATAAAAATAGAAATGCGGAAAGTCCTAAGATATGTTAAGATCAAAAATTTGTATAAATGAATTTATAAATCATATATGTAATCTAAAACATTTTTTTAAATTTTTATTATATTTGCTACTGAAAAACTTTTAACAGTATTTACTATTAGGAACTAAAATGTACTTGTGCAAAAATTTTGTAGACTATTGTTAACTTTTACACTTTAACAGAAAGCGAGCAAGTGATTTCAAAACGTCCAACTTTAATGGTGGAGATAGTTGGAGAGTCTCATTTTACGACACTTCGGAAATTTAAGAAATCCGGTCTTCTATGTATTGCTTTTATTGAAGTTTTAAGGGTTCAAATCCAATTGAAAGTTAACATTATTTCGTACAAAGACTATTAATAATAATAACACTTTTAAAAGTAATTTGTTAAAAATTAAAAAAAAAATGATCTTTACAATAACTCGCAAATAGCACGGCAGGCAGTGGAAGTGTTTAAACACTCTGTTCCCCATGTTAGTTACACATTTTTTGAAACATTGCTTGTTGAGTGGCGGAATTCAACGTCGCGCTTTGTTTTGTTACTAGAATATTGTATTCAAAGTTAGACGTCGTACCGCTGCGCTACGACGGCCGCAAATGTGAAAAAATCCAAGTCAACCAGTATATTTTAATTTTTTATAATAATTTATTAAAGGACAAAACACCTAAACAAAAATATATAGTTCTGTAATAAAAAAAATTCGACAACTTGTAATAGGTATATATTTTTAAGTTTAGTTAAGTTTCACGCTGTATCCCATAGCATAGAGGGACCGGCCAACGCCGAACATGTTGTGTGTGATATAATCTTTTTAAATTTATTATTTAAATAAACAAAACAAGATATATTAGAAAATATTTACGATTCTCATACACAGAAAATTATAAATATATATTTATTTTAATGTTTTTAGGATTTCCCCTCAAAAGAAAAAAACGAAACCTTTATAGGATTACTTCACCTCGACATCGCGATCACCTCAAGACCGCGTGGAGGTATCAAGGTAAAATTAATATCGAACATTCAAGTCTACGGTCAATTAATAAAACTCAGGAAAAATCAAGCTTCTAAGTCACCGCAATGAAAGATACGAACGCGAAATATGCGTCGATTTTGACGCATTTTCTATGAAATTCGCCGAGTAATCAAAACCTCAAAATCAAACCGGGTACTTTTCGGTGACGTACAGTTTTGAAATTTGGCACGAAGTAAGATCCTAAATGTGAAAATTTTTTAGGTAGGTCATAGTAAAAAAACATTACAAAATTATATTTGTAATTCGTTTCATACATTCATACAGAATGACACATGTGCGTACGCCCGCAATCTTAAGTTTGTCATATAAGTTCTACTTTCTGTATACATTCCTGAAATTGGGTCGGAACCCTCAGTGGGCAAGTCGGATTGGTTCTGAACCGTTTTGTTTTGGTTCTTGTTTTGTTTCTTTATTAAAAGCGCCACCATGGCCTTTATAAAATAATAAAACAGTAGGTATAGGTAACACAATGCAATTCGCTAAGCGCCGAGACAATTTGCTTAAAAACATGTAGGTAGATCCATTGAGTCCGTGAGTAGTTTACTACCTGACGTGCCGGAGTTACGCCTTGCTGCCTGCCTGATTTGTGGAACACGTGTAAGACATTATTTTTTCTACAATGTACATACAGATGCATATACATTTTAATGAGGTCTGATTGTAAACACGACGATTGTGGGTTCGATTCCTACTCAGAGGAACCTGGACTTCCGACCCAAGTGTAGGCTTTACAATACCTTAACACTCGTCTTCAATGCTTGAGTTCGATACGTCTAAACACATACAATCTAATCGTATAGCATCTTCTAAACGATTTAGTTACATACAATCATAATGTACTGTGATGCCATAGTTTGACAATAGAGATACTAAATCAGTATTATTAGTACCTAGTGAAGTTATCAATATATTCACAGATCGACAATAAAGTATGGAAAATGGCATACAGATCATCATATCATAGGTACCTCATAGCTGAGATTTCACGAATTCAAAACAAAACAAAAAAAACACAATTTGCAATTAGTTACAAATAGAAAAAATTGGTATCAATTGTGAAAAAAAAACGAAACATGCGCTAAATCAAGAGATATGTCATCGTCACGCACGTGAGCCTATGTATATATAAAAGTAATTAAAAATAATAAATATCAACTTTAATTCATATCTAAGGAACTACTGTACTGATCTCGAGAAAAGTTGGACTGTTCACTAACATGTAACTGATTTAAATAAAAAAGGATCATCTTAAAACTTTTCGCTTCCAAGAGATTAGTTTTTTTTCGAACTTGAGGTTAATCCTGTTAGCCTTACTGATTTTTACAACGACACCGGGTTCGTAGGGAAGTCTGCCCCTAAACTAGATATTTGTGGATAAACATAATTATATATTATCATAGAATTTTTGTATTAGATGTCTATAAAGATCATCATAAGGAAATATTATCCAATCTAAACACAACAAACTTATAATCTCCTTTTTTGAAATCAGTAAAAGAAGTTATTGGAAAACAGCAACACATAACGTTTAAATGCAAAAACCAACATATACATACACACATTAGTATAAAGAACCTGTATTTTCATATAAAAAGGGGCACATACAGACGCACAGTAGTAAATATAAAACGTGTTCGTGCGTAAACCGCTCCGACAATTACTTACAATACGAGCGGAACCCGTTCACTTGGGAGTTGGGACGAGTCGTATATACTTATAAACATTACCTGTATAAAATACGTATTTTATAATGTATAATGTAATGCACATTAAATCAAATAAATCAGCGTCACGGTGTATCCCGCACACGGCAGGGTAGGCAGAGGGAACCTAGTGTTAAGTCACTCCGCTCTTCACTTTCTGCCGAATTCTGAAGGCATTGTCTGTTGAGTGGCAGAACTCAACGCAGACCGAAGAAATGGAAATATTAATTTAAGTAAACATTTCATCTCCTCGAGTGGGGATCAAACCCACAACTAGTCGGTTTTACAGTTACACTTTGTGCCCCTGCTCCACGACTGGCCTCATGTAATACATATTAAATTTAACAAATCAGCTTCACGCTGTATCCCGCACATAGCAGGGTAGGCAGAGGCAACCTAGTGTTAAGACACTCACCACCTTATTTAAAGATATTAAGGCATACCTATATGAGATTTACTGAATGAGATGATTGTTAATTCAAACGCCTGTTAAGGGAATATGAGTTTTTTTAGACTGAAACAGGGTCGGTTTGACCGCTTCAAGCCTGATGAAATTTGATGCAGATACCTAACAAATACCTACCTATTACGCCTACTTACCTATACCTACTATGTTATTGAAGATAATATAATGTGGGGAGCATTATATATCATAGTTTCATCCTCTAGCTGGCGCGCTGTGCGAATGAAGAATGCAGTCTCAAAGCGTTTCGTCCGTACACTAGGAATTTCCACCATGTACGGATGGCGTAAAGCTGTATTATTAGAGGTACTATGGTAAAAATGGGCAGGGAGAATTAGATTATGCAATTCCAGGGCAGAGTGCCCGTGCTCCGAAATGTATGCGGTAAGAACCAGACAACGATCGCCAATGGCTAAGGCTCTGCAGCTGAGCATCAAAGTGGATCTTGTCTTTGATTGGGCTGGCTCGCCTTTCAATCGACTCCTCGAGCCTGTGATTGATACTTGGCTGAACGATCCCATAAGCGAGCGCAGTACTCCATACACAGTCTTAAAAAGATGAGTATAATATTTATACTATTTAGAAAACGTATAAAAATTAGAACGTAGCGGGATTCGAACCTGGAAACCGTTTAAGCCATACGTTCTCATTAAGCTACGTCGAAATTTTTATTACGCATGTTACAACTTATTTTTGTTGGTAGCATCTCTGTAGGGAGGTTTTTACAAATTTCCGCTACCCAAAGACAATTACCAAGAATAATCGTCTGTCAAGAGAGAATGCTACTTATTAAATATTTTTAACATTTTTTAAAGTGTTACACGTAAGAAAGAAAAATATTTATTTAGAAAACGTATAAAAATTTGAACGTAGGGGGACTAAAAATCTCGAGTATAAATTTCCAGAAGAATGCTTCCAGAGATCTTACCGTTTAAACAAACAAACAAACTTTCCCGCTTTATTATATTAGTATAATAGAATGATTCTATACAGTGTTGCTAGTGCTGTTTAACAGTATAGTATTGATTTGAAGTTACTGCTGTGTTAGTTTTTTATCCAATTCACTGAACACAGCGCGTGAAGATTCGAATTTCCATCGGAGGTATAAGTATTCATATTTATAAAATGTGTATTTCCTGTAAATAGTTACCTACTAGTTAGACTAAACACAGTGTTATCTTACAAATTACAATACAACGTTAGCTGGCTCTGCCTACTTCTACACTGTCGATATCAAACAAATATACTAATACATATAAGTACAGTAGATTTTTTTATATGTAAGAAAAGTGTAGTTAGTTCATTTATAATTAGGATAGACAGGACAGATCGCCATAATAGTAGATTTTTTTTAATAGTTTTATTTAAATGACGCATCTATAAAAACACATTTTTTTAAAAGTTCATACATTAGCCAAATAAAAAGTGTTCCTCGAAACGTGTCACTGACGACGCACGACGCGATGCTAGTATAGTGTAAACTTTTACAGTGAAAGGAACAATTGCTGAAAGTCCGTTAGTTGTTTTATTTGTGTTCTTTTGCATCGTCGTCCAATACGAAGGGAAGTTTTTAAAATAGTCGAAATAAATTGCTGTGCAAAATTCCTAAATTCAACAACAGTGTTTTAACCGGCGAAAAAATCGAAGGAAGTTCTGTTCCACATATATATTTTTATAGTACTATCGAGTTTTCTGATAGTGGAACTGGAAAATAACTGATGACTTTGGCCTGCTTACTTTGAAGTAATTACACGCTAGGATTATATTTCAGGGTTTTTTATTTTTGTCTTTAGATTCTTAAAGTATAATATTCATTATGTTGTTTATTTTTTTAATTGTGGACAGAACTTAATGTAAAGATTTACAATTGTGAATAGTAGGTTCATATTTCATCTTAATCGTATTTAAAAATATAACTATTACGGTAATAACAAAAGGACCAGAATTAAGAAGGACCAGAAGGACCAGAAGGACCAGAGTGATCATCGCCACTCATACTATACGGTTAGAAAATTCGGCAGCAGGTAACAGGTCAAAAAGTTCTCCATGATAAATGCGGTAGAGAACGCACAGCGAGGAGGCCATTGTGTTGGCTCTACGCTGTGTGCGTCAAATGTATCAAGTTGATACTGGAGTGCACCAGCCCAGAGATGAACAAAAAGATGAAAAGTTATGGCGGAATATCTATACAAGATTATTGAACTTAGAAAAACTTTGATATATCTATCTATACCTCAACAACACATCGTAATCTATCTATATCCTTAATTTAACTTCTAAGGTTAAGGCTAGGTCTTTGTAAGACTAAATAGTGTAATATTGTCTCCAACAATTCGAAATATTAAACACTGTAAATTATTTAAAACAATTTCAATTTAAGAGCATTTTGCTAAATATAAAGAAACATTAAACATACCATTTCATAAGGGGTGCGTAAAATATTGGACACCCGGAAATAAATTGTGCAACCCCAACTCGGACCCTTTCAAATGAGATGTTTAGGGAAACTTGTTTTATGAGGAATGTTGTCTAATAAAAGAATGAGTACAAGATAATTTACGATAGAGATATATTAACATAACTTTAATTATACGAAATTTCAAAACAATTTCTTTATTCTTGAATGTGGTGAAACAAAAAGAAGAGATATAGATATTTTTTTTAGATTCACGCTGTATCCAGCATATGGTCGGGTATACAGAGGAAATCTAGTCTTATGATACTCCGTTCCCCACTTTTCCGACAATTTTCGAGGTATTGAATGGAGAAATCAACGCTGCGCTTTGTCTTGGCAGCAGCGCATTAGACAATTGGTGACATATTCGTTTGTTTGCAAATTTATGATGTAGTCATGTCACAACTTGGAAGTAGGTACCTCGTAACTGGGGCAGCAGCGTCCGACTGTAGCTCGTGGGTAGTCTGTTTGATTCTCACCCAGAAAAAAATGATTATTTTCAATTCCTCGCTCTTGTAAGAGAACAAAGCGTAGCATTAAGGCTAAACACGCAATATCACGAAATCTAAAGTCTAGGTCTATATATACGGGATAGAGCGTGAACTTAAAATAATGTATATAATATGACAATTATTTAAAAATTAAAAATAATACTACAAAATACAATTTCTTTAATTAAAATTCTTTAAGAAATACTGACATTTGAATACTTGAACATAAATATATGTAGCTACGTGCTCGACCTTCTCAGAATACGCTTTGGACGAAGTTGTTTTATACATAGTCTCTTTACTTGTTAGCAATTTTGTTGTTATAGAAAAAAAAAACAATTTGTATTGTGTTACGTTTCATAAAAACTAATAAGCGGATATTACATTTTTTGCCACGCAAAATATGTTTGAGAGAAGTATGTGATGATGTGATAATTTCAATTTAATATTTTGGCTAAGCAATAAATTGTTGCCGTTGTGGTGCAGTGGCCCAAGCGTCTTATTGTAGACTCAATAGTCGTGGGTGCGATTCCTACTGGGGGGGATGAAATATTTAATATTTTCTTTTGTCTGGTAACAAGGTCAAGCGCAACATTGATTTCCGCCTTTCAACATGAAATGCTTCAAACTTCAGAAGAAAGTAGAGAACGGAAGATTTTTTTTTAGTTTCACGCTTTATGAAGCAGTTAAGACACTCTGTTTCCCAATTTTCGTCAAATGTACGAGACATTGCGTGTCAACACCGCGTTTTGTTTAGTTATCATAACGAGAAAACAAAAATAATTAATTTCTCCGAATGAGAATCTAACCCACAACCATTGCGTTTACTGTCAGATGCTGTGCCGTCGTCCCACGACAGCCTTACATGTAAGTTTATATTTGTCACATAAATAATGATAATTTGTTTTCAATTCAGTGACTATATCTATATAAATCATTCTTTTATTTACGACCGACGACGATTTTCACGATCACTATAATGACTTTTCATGAACTTTCAGTTTTAAACTTCGCTTTGCTTTAAGCAAACTGGAATATTTTCTATTCTTTTTTGTGGGAAAAGAAAAAAAGGCAATTAATAAATCGAATTTTACCAGAAGTATTCAAATGGCGAAACGGCTAAACGAGAGTTCGCAAAACTTGTACCGGGCGGGACCGTTCGTTAAAGCTGCCGTCATTTTTAGTCGGAGCATTTTGGTAATTTTGAACACAATATAAAACTTTTAAATTGTATTTTTTGTTGTATTCAATTAATTAAACTTTTAATGGACAGTTGTGGTGGCACTTTTAATTATATATTTATTTTTAGAGAACAATGTTTCCCAGGTAAAATTAAAAAATATGTTGAACTAGTGAACTGCTCGCGGCTTCGCCTGCTAGAATTACATAATTATGTATTAACTAATCTGGATCACCTTTGTGAGTAACAGACAGACAACGCTTAATCGAATTTACTGGATATAGAAAGCTATTTGGCAAAGTTTCTTGCGAATGGTATGGTACGATTAAGAAAGAATATATCTAAATTCTTACGGGAATTAAATATCTAAAGACAATTTTGTCTAATTCTAGGCTTAGTTTGTGTAGCGAGTAAAAATAAAAAAATATTAAATCAGTTCCACGCTGTATGCCACACACAGCAGTAGGCAGAGGGCACTTAGTGTGAAGACACTCCGTTCCCAACATTCCGCCTAATTCTGGAGGCATTGCATGTTGAGTGACCACATGTGTATTACACAAACCTTATTTAAAATCATAATAAAATCTTACGGAAACAAGATAACGGAGATTTAATGTTTTAAAATCCACGCAAACGAAATATAATATAAGGTACTTGCAATAAAATTTAATATTAAGTAAAATCCTAATCTAAAGAAAACAAAAAAAGTCAAATAGCATTCCATTCCAAGATTAATTACTTATTTAGATACATAATTATTATAGTTGGATATGAGGAAATGAAAAACGAAGTCAAGGCAAGCGTTAATGTTACTGAGATATACCTACATATAATCACTTTCCTTGCTGTGGTCCTAAGACAAAATGGAAAACGGAGTGTTTTAATACTTGAGTGTTTTAATCCTCTGCAGTCCCTGCTATTTTTAGGTAAAAGAAAGCTGACCTTTCTTTTGATTTTTAAAACGTTGAATATTTAAAATTCAAATAAAAAAATGTATTTTTGAACTGCCTTCTAGGATACTATTTGATTGCTTTTGATGGTCATGAAAGTATCTCCTGCACAAGTTTCTAAAATTATTTCTACAATCTACCATTTTTTAAATTTTGTTTAAAAAAAACTACTTCCAAATGACAATATTTCAGTCTAAGGTGGACCTTGGGCCAAAAATAGAAGAAATAAAAATAATCCATTCCCCCGAGGGGGAACCTACAACCGTCACGTTTCTTACAGTCAAGCACTGTGCCACGCGCCATGTGGTCATATACAGGTATATTTATTCGTATTAAATACACCAGCAATTAAGATTTTCGTCAGTTCTCTTACAATTACATGCCAATAAAAAGCAACTATAAAAATATTTAGATATTAAAAGATTAGAATGTTAATTATCTCAATGAAAAGATTATAAATACATAATACCAAGGTAAAAACATGAAGATTATCAACGTAATAATTTTTTTGACGTTAACTTTTGACTTTACCTGGGCATCGAATCTTGGATCGTCCTCAACCATTACTATAGCTCTATTACAACTGCTCTGTATGCAGTAAAAACAATTTCAGGTATATATGTCACCGTTATATTATAAACTTCGTTATATTACAATCTCTTTCGCGATATTGTAGTTTATCGATACTTCTACGAACCGACATTATTAAATGCAAAATTTTACCGTAGAGTTCTAAAACTACTACAATAGGCTCCATTTAAATAGTAAAAAATATAAATTATATACTGCCGCCACCGCAGCTACAGATTAGGCGATTTTTAAGTGCAGGTTAGGTTAGATTAGAAACTTTAAAAATTAAAAATAACTAGGCCAACCGAACTTGCACTTAAATATCGGTGTACCTGCGGTGGCGGTAGTGCATAAATATCAAATTTTCTAATAGCTAAAAAAATAATTTCAATACAACAATCTTTATATGACATAATAAATAAAGATTCAATTATATTATTGCCACTTTTTAAGATTCTTAGCTCTGTAGTCACATCTCGTATGGGTCGGTTTTGCTGAAAAGCGAACAATCCGGGCCAGAGCTTAAAAAGTTTACAATGTATCGATAAATTACCATATCACGAAAAAAAAATGACCTAACGGTGTTTATAATTTTACGGTGACATACATATGTATATAATATGTTATAATTCTTCCACTATTGAGTGAATGACAGATAATGCACAGACAAAACTGTTGATCTTAGAAAAATTAAAGAGAGTGTAGAGGAGCACTGAGAAAGGATTCGAAAGGATTCGAAATTTGTACGAAAACGGGAAAAGATATTTATTCTATTTTACGTCTTACAGTCCATGTAAACAAAATTAGAACAACTACTCGCCTAATACAAATAACAAGGAAGCAATAAAGTTATTACACATTCTGTAGGTATAACAAGATGATTATGATTACCAAAATGGTTCTTCATGTTAATATGTAATTTGTCGGTAATTTTCTATGATTAGATAGTTATACGAGTATGTGAATAACGTTACACAGCATGTATTTTTAACCAATTTTACGTAAAATTGTAAAATCGTTTCGTCGAGGATGGACAATGTGGGAGGATATTCGGGCACAATAAAAATAAAGCATGAGAAAACATGAGGCCAGTCGTGGCGCAGCGGCACGAGGTGCGACTGCAAAATCGACTGGTTGTGGGTTCGATCCCCACTCGAGGAGATGAAATATTTACTTAAATTTATATTTCCATTTCTTCGCTCTGGTGTCGAGGTTAAGCGCGGCGTTGAGTTCTGCCCCTTAACACGCAATGCCTCCAGAATTCGGCAGAAAGTGGGGAACGGAGTGTCTTAACACTAAGTTCCCTCTGCCTACCCTGCTGTGTGCGGGATACAGCGTGAAGCTGATTGAAGAAACATAAATAATACATAAACATAATACGTACAGGGCGGCGCGGCGACTGAATGTAAAGACGATTGTGCGGTCGATTCTCAATCGAGATATTGCCACATTGTATTTCCTAATTCTTGTAATACGACATAGCGCAGTTTTAGGTTTCGCCAACCCATATGCAGTGGCTGAAAAATTCAGCGGCGGCATGAGAAACTGAGTGTCTGAACACAACTTCCCTCTGCCTAGCTTACTAAATGCGAGATACAGTGAGAGATATATAAATAAAATAATACGCAATAGATTTTTTACAGTTAAAAAAGACAAAAATATTTTTTATCTGTGTCATAATATTCAATCTATATAATATTTATTTTAATATTTAGTCTGACAATGTGAAACGACAACATTTCAAAATAAATATATTTTTAAATAAATAAACCAGGTGCATTTGTGAATACAAATCATTTTGATGACATCGAGTGGGATCAATGCTGACCTAATTTGCAAAGTAGGTACAGAGGGTCGGAACGAGAATGGGAGATATTACTGTACAGTACCTTTGATCTTCTTTTTTTTATTTTACTAGACTGGGAGAATTTAGATTAAATGAGTGATAGGATTACATATTTTATATTTTTAAAATGCGTACACACATTGAAAAGTTTAGAAACGTATATTTTTACATAGACTCGAAACTATGCCTTCTGTCCCTAAAACTCGGCGAAAAATAGGGAACTAAATATCTTAACACCACGTTTCTCCCCAATCTTCCCGTTCTACTATGCTGGGAGAAATGTAAAGCTGCTGATAGATATAAAATTCAGATAAAACTAGTTTTGCATATATTTACTATTCCGATCGAGTTGAAGAGTCAAGTGCAAGTCCTCTGATCTGAAAGGCAGATAACGGTGAGATGGGATAGGAACGTGACATTAGATATTACTTTGAAATAATTTTAGAACAGGTTCTTGTAAAATTATCTGGATCTAAGAAATTAATAGTTGTATGTGGTGATTTTAATATTAATTTACTAGATAATTCCACCACTTGTATCAGATTCAGGTCATTACTAAATTCATATAACCTAGATAATCTATTTCTAGAGCCAACAAGAATTACTCATTGTAGTGCAACTTGTATTGATAATATTTTTACAAACTCCATACCATGTAAAAAGTCA
>JAATLQ010034271.1:0-21891 GCA_013421005.1 Heliconius erato x Heliconius himera
TTGACTTTTTACATGGTATGGAGTTTGTAAAAATATTATCAATACAAGTTGCACTACAATGAGTAATTCTTGTTGGCTCTAGAAATAGATTATCTAGGTTATATGAATTTAGTAATGACCTGAATCTGATACAAGTGGTGGAATTATCTAGTAAATTAATATTAAAATCACCACATACAACTATTAATTTCTTAGATCCAGATAATTTTACAAGAACCTGTTCTAAAATTATTTCAAAGAGTTCATATAACCCAACAGGTTGTGAGTTTGATACCCAGTCGAGAAAATGAAATTATTTTTATTTCTTCGTTCCGGTGTCGAGGCAAAGCGCGACGTTGATTTCCGCCTCTAACCACGCAGTGACCCCAGAATAGAGCAGAAAATGTGGAGGGCAGTCTCTTAACACTAGAATAACACACTTAACTAGGCTCCTTCTGCCTACCCTACTATATGCAGAATGCAGCGTGAAACTGAAAAAAATATGTCTAAGATATTTTGAAATTTCGTACGCAAAGATACTGAACGCAAACGTTTGTCTCCGTTACAAATAAAGTCTTTAAGCTGACCCACATTTTTAATATAATATATTACAATCATCTATCATGAACTGACTCTGACTAAACAATGATTCTGTGTTCAATTCCCACTCCAGGAATGATTTTCCCGTTCTCAAGTAATGCTTCGAATTTATTAATAAGGCGGAGAACAATGCAATATCTCAAAAATTAAGCAGAAAGTGGGGAAAGAAGTGCTTTAACGCTTAGTTGCTTCTGCTCTGTTGCGCGTGATGTATCATGAAGGTTTTTTAAAATCTTCATAAAGTCGCCCCGAAATAGTATTTGTTAAGTAAAACTAACTGAATAACACAATCTTTTACAGATATTCACATCAGGGTTAATAGTAGGCGCGTGCTGTGTGTTAGGCAACGCTGCCTGCGCACTGGTTTCCTCCAGAGGAGGTTACGGTGTCAGAAGAGCAGCTGCACTCTGTGCATTAGCCTGTGCACTGGCATGTGCATGTTTAGCTGCATGTGTGTGTGCCTGCACAGGCACTTCTCATTTAGCGGTAGCTGCGGCTGCGGCGTTAAATGCTGCGTCGTTAAATGGCAATATTCTGTTGATTAGAGTGCTGTTACATGCTCTGCCTGCTAAGTTGGGGTAAGTTGGTAATATTTTGTATTGATATATTTTTTTAATATCACATTAAGTAGGAATTTCAAAATACATATTTCTTTATTCGGTTAACTGGCAATTACACACACAATAGAAAAGAAAATATATAATAGAGAAGATTATATAAGATAGATGTAAAATAATAATAGAGAAGGAGCCAGTATACAGTCTGACCTTCGTTATTTTATTAAAATTGAATATTTTGTTGAAATTATGTGTCTTAACACTAAGTTGCCAGGTTTTCTCCGTTTAAGCTAAAACTAATAACAAAAAATATAACTAAGATTTATATGTATTTTTTGTTAAGTTTAATATTTTTTCCCTCTTACAGTGGTTTAGGTGTATGCTGGGGAGCGTGGTGGGGTCGCGCTGGAGGAGTAGCATCGAATTTAGCAGTAGGTGTACTCCTGGACTACTCATGTCCAGCTCCTTTTGTGTCGGTTGCCGCTCTTTTAGCATGTAAGTATTTGTACTAATTGAAAAAAAATATATATTCGCATCTTACACTTCTCTTATTCTTATTTTTTTAGCTTCATACTGTATCTTGCATATAGCAGGGTATTCAGAGGGAACCTGGGAACCTAGTCTTAAGATACTCCGTTCACATTAATATATTTTCTTTACCTATTAACCGCCTAACTCTAGAGGCGTTGCGTATTAAGTTGTGGCATTTAACGCTGCGATTTTGCCAGAGCAAGGAAATACTTAATATTTCATTTCCTCGAGTGGAAATTGAACCCACAACCTATCGCCTTTACAGTCTGACCTGGCCGTTAATGATTATTTTAAACAACTAATAATGAATTACTTTTACGTGTATAAATATAATAAAGGCAACAGTGCACAGACTGAGGCCGTAGTGGCGCGGCGTTAAATTGAAAACGTGACAGTTATGGTTTCGATTCTCTTTCAAGGGTGCAATTTGCTTACATTTCCTGGTCAGAAGACAAACCGTGGTGTTGAGTTCCGCTATTCGTTTCATAATGTTTTTAATATCTTTAAGAGAGATTGAATATCTTAAAGAGAATTTCCATTTATAAAATAAACAATGTTTACATTAGTACTAACAATTTTTTTTTCAGTATCCATCGGAGGCATAATGATGATCAAATTGGAAGACGTTAAGTTAGAAGAAACCAAAATTGAGGAGAGTCCTGACAAGAACTTAGGTTTAGATAGATACATATCAACTCATATGTAAATAAATTATTTATTTATAGGTTTATTGTAATTACAAGAGAGTTATATTACTGTAAACAAAATATGACATTTGAAGAAGAATGTTGTAAATCAGTTGTTATATGAAATGTATGGCTAATGATCAAGGATGTCACGGAGCTCCGTAACCGAATTCGATACAAAAGTTTCGGATTATTCCAGATGTTGGCGGTGTTTATAAGACTTTGACAATTTTTTTTATTTTGTCTGGCTGAGCCGACAAAATGGCGTCGAAAAATCAGTATAGCTATATGTACGAAAAACTTTTAGAATAAGAAAATAAACAGCACATTTTAAAAACTTTCAGTATCAGTAAAATAAGTTTCTTAAAATTCTAACATCTGAAATAATATTATATCCGCATCGAACTGACATAATATTCCTCATATCCGGATCCGTAACATACTGACTAAAGGTGTGATGAGAGCTACAAAAATCAGAATCTCAAAAAGATAAGTGTGTGCTTTCTTAGTTTTTATTTTAAAAAATTAAGTACAGTGATTAAATTAAAATTTATCGAGGTTAAATTTCAATGTTTTAGTTAACATATTTAAGGCGTTTGTGACGGTACAATGTCTGACCGTAAGGATGTGGATTCGATTCAAACTCGACATTAAGTCCTGCCATTCAATTTGCAATGTCTCGAAAAATTAGCGGGCCTGGTGTTAAAACACTCCGTTCTCTTTCCTACTCTACTGTATTATGACTTATATATTTCAAATGTTTATATATATAATCAGGAGTTTTCTCCTCTAAGGAAAAACTGAGAAATTAGTAAATAATATTATCCTATTAAATACGTAAGCCATATCCTTGATCCTGAAGTTGATATTCGTGCCTTAAATTAAAGGTTCCTATTTTGTAAAAATTTTGAATGTATAAATTTTTATAAAATAATATATTACTCATTCAATGACATAAATATGAAACTAGGTATTTATAAAAAAAATGTACGTCTATAGTTATTAAAATTAGTTTTAAGTTGAAATATATTGAATGTTTCAATTATGAACATATGGAGATGAAGATATTTTCGTTTCGTATATCGTCGTTTGGGGCCATAATGACGTAACTTGTCAACACAATTTAAAAAAAAATCTATGTACGGAGAAAGGCTATTACAAGCTTATCAACTTGCGGTTTTACTAGCTAGTAAGCAATTATTGAAACTAGGGAGTAGTTTCTGATTGAGATAAAATTTGGATTATGTCTTCAGTTCTGATCACAATTAATTTACATAAAATAAATATTGTTTAAGTATTTTTTTAAGTTCAGAAACCTCTTTGGCTACCTTCCGGCTTCTTCTTTAGGCTCAGGCTTTAAATGATTTTTTTTTCATGGTGTATCGTTATACGAAAATTTGTAATCCGCCATTTTGTTACGGTGGCCATTTTAGATTATCAACAATGTTGTTTTTTTTTGTACAAAAAGGCGCATTACAAATTATTGTATAGCCTGTATTGTGTACCCTGTATTATGTAGCCTGAAGATGGACCACGAAGGTGGCTGAACTAAAAAAGTTAGAAAGATCATGTTTGGAATCGTTTGTTTTGTCTGAGGTTAAATAATATAGAGTACCTGAAGATGGAGATTGACAAACACCTTGCTATAATTAATTATGTATTCATAGAAATGCGAAACTAAATTAAAAAATATTTTAAGCAAAAGTTTTATTCAAAAGAAAAGCTATACTAAAATGAAAATAATAATTTTATAAAATTTCTTTCTCGAAAATTATATTTCATAATTTTTCATTGCGTCTCTTGCAATACCTCAAACAGTAAAAATTACGTCATTATTGCACCAAATGATATATATTTGTATAGATTTTCAATGTGTTTGTAAAATGCATGTTTATTACAAGATATATTTATAGTAATATTTAAATGTCATTTTAGATTTAAGATAATTTCAGGAGCTTTTTCTGAAATGAAAATTTACACTAGAATAAAATGTCGTATGATTGATTTTTATTAGAAAAAAGTGTTTAAAATAAATATTTAAATCAAATTATAAGGCCATCTTGGCGTAGCGGCAGAGCGTCCGACGATTGTGAGTTTGATTTCTACTTGGGTGAATGAAATTCCGACATTCAACAAGCAATGTCCCTTAAACTAGGCAAAAATTGGGAACGTAATGTCTTAACACTAGGTTCCCTTTGCCTACCCTGCTGTATGCGGGATACAATGTGTGTGTGAAGTTAAAAAAGAAAATGAATCAAAGATTAAATATTAATATTCAATTGGAGTTCAATGATTCCGTCCTCCTATATTTACATAGTAGAAAACAAACTGAGTTCTTATAAAGTTACGTGTGTAGCTTTTAAGCTATGCAAGATTTTAATACGATTTTCACTACAGATGGTTATTAGAGGGTAAGGTTTTTAAATCGCGGCAACAATGACGTAAATGCACTTGTATCAAAACGTGCTGATACCTTGTTGCACCAAATGATGCGTATTGTATTAGTGTGTTTTAAGATGACGAAACCAGAGAGAGAGTGATTTCAATTCTATTTATGTATCTGTATGATTTTTTAAATGAATGTAATAAAATAATGTAATACATTATGTGAATAATACATATCGAGTTCACAAAATAATTTACCTTTGTTTCTGTCTGTTTCCTATTCTTTATGCCTTCTTTACCAATAAATTCAACTTAATAAAAATTAAGTTGAATTTCCTTAACTTGAACTATTGAATTTCGCCACTCAACATGCAATATCTCGAAAATTCGGTTGGATACTGGAAAATGGAGTACCTTAATAATAGGTTCCCTACCTACACCTATTTCAGATATGCAGGATACAGTGTGAAGCACCTTTTTTAAACTAATTTACGGTCAAGTCCAAATAAGAGCAGGCAAAAATTTTACTGCATTTTTTTATTAAAGGAAAACGTTTTAAATCATTGTAAATTTTCATAAAATTCATTTTATTAAAATATTTTTATAATCAATCTTTATCAAGTTTAATAGATACCTACATGAAAACTTTATAATAATGACTATGTCAATAAAAAATGTAAATAAAAAAAATTAATCTATGCTGATAATATAAATAAATATTATACCGACAAACTATAAAATTTTATATACGTTTATTTAGTAAAAGTATAAAATTAAGTAGTAGTAGTTTTAATAAATTAATCAAGACCGAGACCTCGTGGCAAAGCGGCACAGCATCTGACTGTAAGAGCGACGATAGTGGATTGGATTCCGATTTGGGGGAATAAATTATTTTCATTTGTTCGCTCTGGTAACAAGTCAAGAGTACAAATATAAACAAGGTTTATAAATTGTTATAGGTTGTTATTGGTTGATTGGTAAAGACTTTGGTAAAGAAGAAGACAATATAACAAGACTAATTGAGGCCAACGTGGCGCAGGGACACAAGCGTGCTCCTCGCGTAAACGCAGGAGTTGTGGGTTCGATTTTTCTTTTTCTTTCCTCACTTTGCTCTGTGCTGAATACAATACAATTCCATCATAACATTTTTTCTCTTTTTCAGCTTTCCGCATATAGCATTGTAGGCAGAGAGAATCTACAGTTGAGATGCTCGCTTACTGCTTTTAAAAGTAATTTGAGATATTGCGCATTTTTGATTGTGATTTGTTGTGGCACAGTGTCGCCACGTCTGAATGCAAACACAGCAACTGTGGGTTCTAAAATTTATTATTTTCATTTACCTGGTCTGAGTTAATACAAAAGTTTGAAGGTCCGACTATTTATATTCAATAAATATTCATTTGAGGCCAGTTGTGGCGCAGGGGCAAAAAGTGTGCTTGTAAATCTACTGCTTGTGGGTTCGATCCCCACTCGAGGAGATGAAATATTTATTTACATTTATATTTTCATTTCTTCGCTCTGGTGTCGAGAGGAAAGCGCGGCGTTGAGTTCCGCCACTCAACACGCAATGCCTCCAGAAGTTGGCGGAAAGTGGGGAACGGAGTGTCTTAACACTAGATTCCCTCTGCCTACCCTGCTGTGTGCGATATAACGTGAGTATTCAATATGTAAATAAAACTTAGGCAAAAAATGTTCTCTATTTTCTTACTATTTTTATTTGAAGACTTAAAAATTGGTTCCTTTTGCTATATGTGGGATACTGTGTATAAAAAAAATCAACTCAAGACCGACAAAGATAAGTAACACAACCGTCCTTTTTTATTTAACTTTTATAGTCAAGGTTAAATATACATTGGATTTCTTATAAATATTTATAATATATATTCCTAAATTAAATGGTATGATCATTTAGATATAAAGACAGTTATGATTCATGTTTTTTTTGTAATTGTCTGTTTTAAAAACAAAAATGGTGTTCTTTTTTCCGTAAAAATATAAAAAATACATTTATATTATCGGTATTGTTTATTTTACTCGCTGTATTATGTTATTTTAATTTCATGGTTCTGATAGACAAGCTGCGACGTTGAGTTCCGCTTTTCAACACGAAATGCTTCGACTATTGGGCGGTGAGTAGCGAACGAAATGTCTTAACATCAGGTGCCGTTTAACCCGGTATGCTGATGTAAGAGCGTTCAACGAAACAAACTCTTCGTATTTATAATATTAGTATAGATAGAAACATGATATACATGTAGTACTTTGCTCTCGGTCTTAAAATCTTTTTACCTAAAATATTGTAAATATAGAAATAAAATACAAAATAGATTGTTCTTAGAAAACTAAGAATTATACTAGTTTCTTAAGCTTAAAATACTAAAATCACAGATAATACTGTTAAATAAAAGCTTCTAGAAAGAAAGTATTTTTAACTCTGTGTTCGTTTGTCCCTAGGCAGGAACCACGCGGCTACTACGCTACCTGAAATTGAAAAAAAAATAATTTAATAATATCAAAAAATCGCATAGGTTTTCGTGGCTCAATGGCACCACCCATGACTGTAAATGTAACGATTGTGAATTGGATCCTGACTTAAGGGAATAATATATATTTTTTTCATTTCTTCGGTCTGGTAGACAAAGTACAGCGTTCAACTTCGCCACTCCACACATGTCTCTATGTAAACGATGTCTTCGGGAATAAAGTATCTTATAATATCTTAGAATGCAACGTGAAGCTAAAAAACCACACAACGCCTGTTTTTTTTAGAAAAGTTTTTAATTAAGTAGTTATGTTAAAGCTAGGTATGATATTTTTGTTATTTATTTACAAAAAACATATGTAAATTGCTATTTTAAAATATTTTATCCACTAAAATAATTTAAAGCTGATTTAATTATCTTTCTTTAAAACAGGGAAAAAGCGAAGGATTCCGTCGCATTATCTATAAAAACGGCAAAAAAATAACTGTTGTATGGGGAACCCCTTAAATCATTATTTTATGCTGGACCTTGTGCATGCGATACAATCTGGTGATCGACGAACAGGCAGACGGACAGTGGAACCTTAGTAATATTGTTCCGTTTTACCTCTTGGGTACGAAAGACTAAAAACTAAACACGCGTAGCAATAAATCAAGATTTATCATTTTACACAAAATATAATATATTCTTTTATTGTTTTATATGGCAAATAATGGGCTATAAAGAACGTAATTTTCAACGAGATTTAAATCACCATATACATTGTGATTTCGTAAAAATTTAACTTTTGTGTAAAACAAATATATAATTAGTGATGGACGAGTTACTATATCGGTACTTATATGATTCAAGGTCGCCTTATTTATTATATTAGTATCTACAGTTTCAACGAATTCAGCTAACTGTAAATTATTTTTTATTTCATTCGTCCTAGCGCAGAAGCACAATGGTATGACTTGTCCATTATAGGGAATAGAGTGTTTTAACACTAGGTTCCCGTTGCCTATCCTGATATGTGCGAATACCAAATATTTTCGTTAACTTGTTTGAGCTATATATATCCATATATATATATATATATATATATATATATATATATATATATATATATATATATAGTTTTGCAGACCTTTTATATATATAGTTTTGCAGACCTTTTGGCGCCCCTTTGTGAGTAGCGCCCGGGGCATGATGCCCCCCCCCCCCCCCCTCACTACGCCACTGCATCGAACCCACAACCAGTCAATCGCGCATACAGTCACACAGTTGTGCCCTTGCGCCACGACTGACCCTATCTTATGGAAATAAATATATTTCTTTATGTTTTTAGCTATATTAGTGTAATCAGTATTTAAAAATAATATTATACTTACTAAAAACAAGCAGCGACCACATGTAAAACGTGGTACGGCAGTGGTAGAAGATGAGGTTTCCGACAATATTGATACCAATGAATGTGCTCGTCCGACCGACCATGATGCTTAAACACTGCACCATGCCTCTGCAAATCAAAATTGCTATTATGGCGCAACAGGAGCTGAGGCCAGTCGTGGCCTAGGGGCGCAAGTGTGTGACTGTATACGCGACAGGTTGTGGATTCGATCCCCACACGAGGAAATGAAGTATTTATTTAAGTTTATATTTTCATTTCTTCGCTCTGTTGAGTTCCGCCACTCAACACGCAACACCTCCAGAATTCAGCAGAAAATGGGGAACGGAGTATCTTAACACTAGGTTCCAGAGGGAACCTACCGTGCTGTTTGCGGGATACAGCGTGAAACTGATGTCATCTTTGCTGATATAGGCTCAATTAGTATAATTTTTAGTTTCACTGTATCCCGCATAAAGCAGCTCTGCCTGTAATAAGACAATAAAACGGTAAAAATAAACTTAATAATAAGATGTTCTCGAGACAACAACAAAACTGGAAACAACGCAGCGCTTCGTCTTCTAACAAAAGCAAGAGAATTAAAATTATTTATATATTTGAGTGATCGGGAATCAAACCCATAAATGTCGTGTATATTATATAAAGAAAAAACACTAACCTGCAAGATGTAGGATATAGGTCCACAAAGTAAGACGCCAAGATGCCCATGCCCAAATTAGTACAAGTGAACACCATGAATAGGAAAACACTTGAAACTGGTTCCGGCATCCAGCCCAGAAGAACACCACTCAACGTGGAAATACTCAGTATGAAGAGAAGAACGAAGCGTCTCCAGCTCATCAAGTAAGATATTATAAAAGTTAGAAAAGCATAAACGCTCTGGGCAGCTACTAGGGTTATGATAACGTTGTTTTCAATGTATCCAAGGCAGATTTCTGGACTCTGTAAAAAGAAATTAAAAATTTTGTTGATGGTAAGTCCAATTTTTTATCTGATAATTTTTTACAGTTAACTAGCTTCGCTCGCGTAGTCAAAAGGAAAACGTTATCTCTATTATATAATAAGACAGTAAAAATATTTTGTCTGTACATTTAGTAATTTTGACTGAAATGGATAGAGGGACACTTAAAAAGAATAATAGAAAGCAAAAAGATTTTTTTTGAATTTCTTGTCTGTCTGTCTGTCTGTCTGTCGACATATTTTTGTCCGCATTTTTCTCTGAAAGTACTGAACCGATTTACTTGAAAATTTCACCAATTGCTTTGTTTTAACTCAACTCAACTTAACTACTAAAGTTGGTTCATCAAAATCGGTTCATTAAAAAAAAAGTTATCGTCATTTGAATGAACTCAAGGCATTAGTTTGCCTACGTTACTAACGTTCGCAATAGCAATATAGCAATCGCGCTGGTAAGATTCCTGGCTAAAGAGTGACATTCGAAACGTCTTGATTATATAACTGTTGATAAAAATATATATTTTTGAAACACTATTATGCAATATTTTATACAATAAAGTAAACAAAATTGAATTGTTAGTGGAGATTACCTTCATAAATCATAACAGTTAAGTTGCAATCGTAATTGATTCAAGACAGAGATAGAGAACGATTTGATCTTCAAAGAGATATAGAAAAAAATAGATAGATTTTTTGGTTTGTTCGTTCGTTTGAAATAAATCTATATAAAAATGCCTAAAACATCCTTTATACGTGTACTCTGTAATATTTACCAATTGTACATTTAGCTAATAATATGTGTAACTAATTTAAAAACTCTACAGGAGTTAATATGCAAATATTACAGTTATTTTACAAATAATATTATAAATCATTACCCAAATCAATAATTTTACATTTAAGGCTGTTTCTGAAACAGTACATTAAATTATTAAGTGACATCAGCACATTTAACAGAGCTTAATTAATAGCTAATATTTTTTAGTTCGAAATAATCAAAAAATCTTATAGAAGTTACGATAACGTTGTAAAAAAAACATATTAGAATATTAAAGATTAAAGTAATAAAAAAATCATATTAGAAATTAATGATTTCTAATATGATTTTGTATGAGTTGTCAATCAATTCCGCTTATTAAATCAATCATCATGTATTTTAAGCGGGCGAAGCCGTGGGCGGGCCGCTAGTATACATATACGAGTATGCACTATCGATACATAATGCAATAAAAATAATAAATTTAAACCAATAGTTCTTGAGATTAGCACTTTCATTCATTGAACTTTTTTTAAGTGTACAGTACTTGAGTGTCATTAGTACTCCAATGTGCTGTCTCTTAACAGTTAAGTAATCGAATGATGGCTGCAGGATCACACAATGTTTGAACATTTGAATATGATTACAGAATTGTTTACTTCACAACAAAAAATATATATATAAAATTATTCGTGAAGCCTCTGAATAGAAGCTCATTTTCATTGATCGTTTCCTGAGTACAGCTTTCGGGAAGCCCCGTATATGGGCTATCGACTAATGCCGATTCCCTTATTGGGTATGGCCGGGAGTTAGTACACAAGATTTCCAAGCCTACTATAGGCTTGAAAATCTTCTGTACTAACTCCCGGCCTAGCAACTAATGAAAATGATTACAGCAGGCAGTTCATTGAAGAATATCTCCCTTACTCCGAATACGTGCTGTAACGACCAATGAAAGTGAGCTCTAAAAGTCGTCGCAGCGGAGCAGTAGGCACAACAACTTAAACGCAACGATTGTGGGTTCGATTTACATTTAGGACGATTGAATTTTTTTAATTTTCCCGCTTTGGTAACAAAAGATAAGCTAAGATCAGAGATTGAGTTCCGCCACTTAACTCAACACGCCATTTTTCTAAAATTGGTTGATGGGTAGGAAACAGAGTGTCTTAATGCAATGCCAGTAGCCACAAGACCAGTAATACAAAACAGTAAATCACGGGGCACAATCTTTCTACAGCTAACTTGTTGTATATGGGATAAACAAAAACCTAAATAGAGTTTGGGAAACTTACAATGTTAGTAGTATTGCCTGCAGATTCCGTAGAGTCAGGACCAGTAGAGAGTAAGGTACATATATCACCAGTTATCGTCGAATTTTGATTGAGATTCGCCACCGCCAGACTTAAGATATAAGGCAACCATACGAGAAGGCTGTTATTTCTGTAAAGATGGTGACATATATTTATTTAAATATAGGAAGTATGAAGGCATGAAAATTTTTAAATTATTCTGGTAAACAAAGCGCACCTAGAAATTGGGGGACTTAGTTCCCTTTATCTATTCTGCTTTGAAGGAAAAATAATAAAGCTGTGTAAAAAATAATGCTTTCTTAGGGTTTTAAGGTGAAAATGATGAATGTGAATGGCAAACATGTTAACTGCATGCATGTATAGTATTTATGTAAAAATATATAGATTTACTCAGCCTAAAACTGTTATAACATAAAAAGCATTTATGTTCATACACTGTAAATAATAAAATAATTTCTCACGTGATATAAACGACGCCTACTATGAAGAACAACTGCAACGTCCTCCACAGCATAGGCGGCTTAAATAATGGAACATTTTGCTCATATAAAGCTTGGAAGAGCGACTTTGGTTTCACTGATATTGCATCTTCGAGGTATAGTGAGGTGACCTAAAAGTAATAAAAGTTTGATTTTGTTAGTCGTTGGAACTAATGTCTAAAACCGCCCTTGGCTAATTACAATTAATTATGATACTTTATTTTTTTTAAGAAAAGTATGTATATAAACACACATTGTGACTCTGTACAAAGTTAATCAGTTTTTTTTCAATTCAACCCTGCTATATTATAGGTAAAAGCTTCTGTTAATCCACTCCACTCTCCACTTTTCGAGACATTGCGTGTCGAAAGGCGGAGCTAAGTCTCAGATGTGTGCTGCTGCATCACGACAGCTTCAATTGAAGTAGCATTTAATAAAAATAAAAGCACACCTGTAACGTTTCCTTAGAACTTCTATTGTTAACAGCATGTATAGATTTCAGAACCTTCATAGCGTCGTCTCTACGTCCACAATTCGCCAAAAATTTGGGTGATTCATGGAAAAAGCATATAGCTATTCCACCAATGCCCAGAGGTATAGTCAACACGATAATAAGAAGCCGCCATGGAGTGAAGTTGATACCCAATAAGGGAATCGGTATTTCGAATTTTGATGAAAGCACCGGATATGTCATAACTGTAAAACAAAACTACTGTAAAATTGTGCATATTTTATAAAGTAAATTTTATCAATTATATGTTAAGTTTATGGAAAAATCTATCTATACTAATATTATATAGCTGACGAGTGTGTGGATGAACGTGCAAATCTCAAAAATTACAATTATGCATTGAACATTTATTCCTTTTGGATATCCATTTATCAAGGAAGGCTCTAACATATTACGACAATCCGGCGTCATAATATTTGGAACTTTTACTTTGGAAATATATTTTTCATTCTACTGGGAGTGACGACCGGTGTGAAAAACAGTTGTTTTGAAAATGCCGCGGAGAGTAGGTTTATCGGTAAAAATCGGTTGCGCATTTAAAAAGAGTAATATTAGTAGGTACTTTAGAGTTATCCTTACAGATAATTTGATAAATTAATTATGACAAAAAACTCTACAAGCTTTCCACTTCTTTCAAAGCTTCTTTTTAAGTATACATCAGTTAAAATATTATTCGACGAGGCAAATGACTGTACGGTTCACCTAATATCAGCATCATAATGATCGGCACCACTGCTGCCCACATCCCCGTTTAACACGGCCGAGGTAACTTTGAGGTATGCTGCATTAGCCTATGCTATGACAGCCCTTGACAAAAGGACTACCTTATGGAACGCTTAAACCTTTTTCCAATTTAAATCAGTAGTTCTTGAGATTAACGCGTTTAACCAAACAAACTCTTCAGTTTTATATATATAAAAATAAATAAAGTAAAATAAGCTTACGTGCACCAACCGCAGGTGATAGTATAAGCAAGCATGTCATTAGTAACATATACTTGCTCCTCACGCCTTTTGGACATGACTCCCCCACTAGGGTGTATGTAGCTGAGTTAGCTGCACAGGAACTGAAATAATATAGTTATAGCTGGAAATCAAATCAGCTTCACGGTGCGCCGCATACAGCAGGGTAGACAAAGGGAACCTATTGTTAAGACACTTCCCGTTTCCGAATCGTTTTTTTTTGAGGCGTTGCGTGTTGAGTGGCAGGTTTCAACGGGCTTTTGGCTTGTTATCAGAGCGAAGTAATGAAAATATTTATAAATAGTAATTGATTCCCTCGAGTAGGGTCGAACCCACAACCGTCGCTTTACATCCACACTCTTGCGCCCCTGCGCTACGACGGCCTCACTACTAGTGACTACTACTTATAATTTTAATTACCTAAGTATAATTAGACTAGGAGTTGAATAAAATAATATATTATATAACAGTTAATGAAGGTGGTGAAAGCAATTATTTTTTTTTTCATTTCCGTTTAAAATACAAAAATTAAAAAATATAAACAATTTTGCTGTATGCATTTTTTTATTACAATATTTGTATACTGCCCGAATTCCAGACATTGCGTGCTAGGTAGCGGATCTCAACGCCGCGCTTTGTCTATCGGAGTTGGAAATATATGAACCAGGCAGTTGCAAAATATTTACTGATAGTTTCTTCCAAGCGCGACATTCATAATAACATCTGTTAATTATTATGGGTATCATTACAATTTTCAATTTAATGAACGAATGAATTAAAGTTCAACGAATATGGGTCAAATTAATTAAATTCTTGCATTCATCTTGCTTATTTCTTATTTCTTAAAATAACATGTTTGTTTTTGTTTCTAATAAGGAATAAGATGCCGTCGTGGCGCAGTGGCACGGTAGTAGGTTTGACTACCGCTATGGGAATTAAAAACGTTCATTAACAATGAACTTTATCCGGGTAAAGCTATAAAAAAATAGATTTATTTTGTGTGACTTTATTTTGTTTTGACAGGTTTAAACTGAGAAATTAAAAAAAATAAATTAAAATGGCCACTTAAAAATAATACTACAATTAATAAAAATAAAAAAAATGTAATTGGAGATGCTGGGATTTGAACCCAGGACTTTCAGCATGCGAAGCAGACACTCTACCACTGAGTTACATCCCCCGTATAATATTTGTTCAAAATACCACATATATTATATATCCTTAATAAATTTAGTCGGCTTCACGCTGTCTTCTGCACACTGAAAGTAAGCAGAGGGAACCTAGTGTTAAGACACAACGTTCCCCGCTTTTCGCCGAATTCTGAAGTCATTGCGTGCTGAGTGGCGGAACTCAACGCCGCGCTTTACCTCGACACCATAGCGAAGAAATGGAAATATAAGTTTAAATAAATATTTTTTTTATTTCCTCGAGTGGGGATCGCCACGACTGGCCTCGTATCGTTCTATGCTTAATAAATTTTATACTAAATAAACGAGAAAAAACTATTTAAGTATTTTCCTCATCTGATATACGCTTCGACGATGCCCGCATATTTTTTAGAAAAAATATACATAATTTCACAATAAATTCTAATATTAAAGGATCACATATTTTATTCTGTTGTCTAGGTTCACTCTGTTTCCCGTGTATAGCAGAGTAGGCAGAGGGAACCTGTTTTCTTAGTGTTAGATATCCCCTTTTATCTATCCCCCACTTTCCGTTGAATTTGTAGTGACATTGCGTGTTGAGTGGCGGAGCTCAACGCCACGCTTTGCCTTATTACAAATACTTCATTCCCCCGAGTGGAAATCAAATCCACAACCGTCGTTTACAGTTGCAACTGTACTGTAAACTACGACGTGTCCCTACGCCAAGGTGGGGTTTTCATTTATGATTATGAATTGAAAGCCCATAACCTGGAGAATAGAGAACGGAGTGTCTTATTACTAAATTACTGCCTATTAGATGGTAGGCTACCTACTATGCAGGATAAAACTTTAACTGAACAAAGATATTTACAAAATAATTAATATATATACTTACAAGCAAACCGAAAAGAACTTAATCAATCCAAGGATAAGCCAATTTGTGGCCACACTGGCGAGGCAGGACAGGACGAAGCCGACCTGCACTGACACGATCAGTGAGAACCGACGACCTCTCGTATCCGAAATGTATCCCCAGAAGTATGAAACTAGTAAAATACCTGAAAAGAAAATCAAATTGAGCTAAATTAGAAAAAGAACCTAAATTATTGATATTATTAATTACAGATACGACTTTTGCGACGGTTTGACTCCTATTTGGATGTTGGATGAAATTAACTACAATTATAAGTTTTCGTTTTCGGTTTTTTTTGTACTGCAAATCACATCTTGCCAAAAGACATAGGACATTTTACTATGGAATAAGTCCCTACGGCGAATAAAAATAATTTTAGATTAGACTACGGCCCACTTGCGGTTTCGCCCGTATACCCCTATAATACTTTTATTATGGTGCATTTGCCAACAGATTGATAAATTCAATCATGAATACTACATGTCGCTGGATAGGAAGGACGTTATCGGTGGCAAAGGCGCCCCTCGCGGGATTCGAGCCTAGGCTTGCGGCCGTAAACAGGGTGTTGAATTATTTTAATTTTACATTTTCTCGATACTTTTCGTCCAAATTACATGCTATAAGCTTCGGCTTATAATCTTCGGATTATCTTTATTAAAATTCCTTGATGATGGAATAACTTTCGCTCGTAAGTTTAAATATTCATGTGAAATAAATATCGATGAAATATTAGCTTACAATTGTCAATATTTTTTTAAATGCCTTAGTGTCACACAAAAATAAATATATAGTGACGCTTAAAAATGATGTAGGTTTTTCTCATACAACGTAATGACATATAATTAACTATTCTAGCAACGCACGCGCTTAAATAAATTCGATGACGTTCTTTATTATTGTTATTTAAGACTAACTAATTATTACACCGTAATGTTATACAGCCTATAGCACTTCTGAAGAATGTAGCTTTCTTACAAAACAAAAAAAAGTAAATCGGACCAGTAGATCCAGAGATCTTAGAGTTTAAACAAACAAACAAACTCTTCCGCTTTATTATATTAGTATACCTATATACACATACACCTAAAAACAGCATTTGCCGCACATTTACACTTTGTTTTTTTCTGTGCTCAAAGGGACCGTAGACCTGAATATTTAACTTAGCTTAACTTAACTTAACTTCACGCTTTATCCCTTGCGGGGTAGTCAGAGAGAACCTGAATATTTGTGGGTCAAAATAGCTTAACACTATGGCTGTAGGTTCGATTTCCCGTTTGAAGCAATTAATAATTTCTCCGTTCAACACGCAATATCTCAAACTCAAAAACACGTGAAACTTTTTTTTAGTTCACAGATAATAAAAACGAAATGATTATCTATGAACTAAACAAAAATGTAATATAATTTTTGTATTTTTTTTACTCAAACCGTACAAATTTAAAATTCATAAACGTGATGTTTTATTAAATTTTTTTGGCTAATAGTATAATATTAAGGAAATTGTATTTAGAACAGTAATTTATCCTTATCTATTTAATATTATGTATATGTTTTTACACACGTGTAACTATGTATATGTATGTAATATGTATATTGTTTTTGAATATGTATGAATGTGTAAAGAATGTAAACATTAAACATATTTTATGTGTTTATTCTATTTTATTGATTTATTTATTATCACCTTCTGCACACAAAGCAGGCCAGGCAGAGGGAACCTAGTGTTAAGACACTCCGTTCCCCACTTTCCTCCGATCTCTGAAGGTATTGCACGTTGAGTGGCGGAACTCACCAACGCTCTTTGCGTCGACACCAGAGTGAAGAAACAGAAATATAAATTTAATTAAATAATTCCTGCTTCGAGTGGGGATCGAACCCACAATCAGTCGCGTTCACAATCACATTTTGTGCTCCTGCGCCACGACTGGCCTCAAAATTAATTAATCTATTTTATTATATATTATATATTTAGTTTCCTTAATTAAATAAAATTTTCACTGAGACGTTGTCCCCATTTTCTTCATTACAAGTAAACTGTAATGTTTCAAAGGTTGTCTGATATAGATTGCTTAAAGCAATAATACCGTACGACGATACGTGTTTTTTTTAAGTTTAATTTTATATATTTCTTTGTTTTGCGTGTGCAATAAAGTATATTCAATTCTATTCTACTCGAAATAATTACTCATTTAATTTTTTTTGCTTATTTTTTACTTCTCGCTGTAGATATTCAAAAACGAATATTATAAAGCTGAAGAGTTTGTTTTTTTTTAAAGGCGAGTCGTGGTGCCATGAAACAAGGGTACGACTGTACGGAACAGGTTGTGGGTTTGAGTCTCACTCAAAGAATTAAAATATGGTATATAATTGTAAATATTAAAAGTAATTAAAATAGTGAGTGTAAATGTATCTAAATAAAACTATATTTAGTGAAGTAGAAAATATTCTGACTATGGCGACTGCAATATCTTAGAAGCGCGATATGTTCGTTCCCCACTTTCCAGCGAATTTTTGAGGTATTGCGTGTTGATTGGCGGAATTCAACGCCGAGCTCTTGTCTTGGTGCCAGAGCTAAGAAATGAAAATATTAATAATTAATAATTCCCTCGAGTGTGGATTGAACCCACAACCAGTCGGTTTACAGTCACACTTCGTGCCCTTGCGCCACGACTGGCCTCTCAAGATTTTTAATCTTGGTACAATACGTCTGTTATGTTGAATGCAAACACATCTTCACGCTTTTTCCCGCAGAGCAGAGTAGCCCGGGGGACCCTAAAAATGTTAAAACTCGAATTCACATCGCATGGCATCGAATGCCTCAATGAAAATACATGATAAAAAAAAATCACATACCTATGTATGGCAGTGAAGTAAGTATTCCTTTTTGGGAGACAGTGATGTTAAGATCGCAGGCTGCGGCTACTACCAAGCCGAAGCCGAATAGATCAACGCCGATAGCAAGTAAGATCAGGCCGCAAGTGAGCACCAACAACATGTTGTAGAGACCATTGCCTGGAAAAATAAAATAAAGTTATTATCATTAACATTTACAAAATCAAATCAAATCAGCTTTCCGCTGTATCCCGCACGCAGCAAGGAAGGTAGAGGCCTAGTAACCTAGTGTTTAGATACTCCGTTTCCCATTTTCCGGCGAGTTCTGGAGGCATTGCGTGTTGAGTGGCGGAACTCAACGCCTCGAATTAATAATTACAAATTTAACAAAAAAAAACGGACTTCCACTGTTTTTTTTTATGGAAAAAACAAGGCAAGCGTGCGGGTTACCTGATGGTAAGTTATCACCGCCGCCCACGACACCATGTAACACCAGAGGAGCTACAGGTGCGTTGCCGGCCGACTAGGTGGGTTGGGCGCCGGAGACCAGCATTACCTGATGCGAAACGCAGTGACATAAAGCCACTACTTCACGCCGGTTTTAAATGCCGGGGCTGGTAATGATCCGGTGGAGTCTGCCCATGTGTGTTGCCATTGCTGGCGACGTGACTCTACCACACGTACTTTAGTCGCCTCTTACGACACCACCAGTACCAGGATGATCCTATTCTAGGCCGGGATCATACGGCACCAAAACTATATCCTGTAATCAGAACTTAATCAAACTTTCATTTAATTACCCTTGAAGTGTATCCTTTCTAATTAAAAAAAAAGAATCATCGAAATCGGTTGGCCTGATATTAAGTTATTCATCCATTTGTCGCGCACATATTTAATGCAAATTGAAGATTTACCTATGTGATTTTTTTATGGATAAAATTATTAGAAATGGACCAAAATAAAAAGGGACCACGGGAAATCAAAAGTCAAAAGTTCTGAGGTAACAAACATAAAAAAATACAGTCGAATTGATATTCTCCTTACGGAAGTTGGTTATAAAACGGTTATCAATAATAAATAATTAATAAAAGTAGCAGTCGTGGCACTGTGACTGTAAACGTGAGAGGCTGTAGGTTCTGTTAGTGGAATCCCAATCGAAGAAATTAAATATTTCATAAATTTATGGGAACGGGAAAATTCAGCTTCTTCATTATACTATATATCCTGTATACAGCAGGGAAGCCAGAGGGAACCTAGTGTTAAGACGTATATAAAACTCTTTGAAAGGCAAGGATTGATTTTTTATTATGTGCCTTAGGGTAGTGCTTCCTCATACACAATTTTCTTGATGTCACCCTGCTATATAAAACCACTAAAACAAAACAACATCACAGAGAGTCTTTATTGCCACGAATCGAACCCACAATCATCGACTATAGTTAAATACGTTTCAATTGCGTCATAATGACGTCAATAGTCAATATGACAATCGTCAATTTTAATAAAATATGAGTAATTACTATTTTTTTGCTATCATACACCACGGGCTAGATATGTGAGAAAAGCGTTAGTTATAAGGTATGCTCCCTTGTATATTTTAGGTATATTTTAAGTTTCTCCAATTGGTCTATGATTTCTTGTTAGTCAATACAAACATTAGCAAGTTGTAAATTATATTATAATTTGTATATACGAATTTAAGGTTGAATTGTCATATGTCCGACAGGTGTACAGTATAGGCAAAGTGTATAGCAAATTTATTACAAATATCCCGCCCTACTACCTACCCTACAGCGTGAAGCTGATTTCATTTTTGATGCTTATAACGATCTCAGCGAATGGGATCTGTGAGAGCATATAGTCGATAGCCGATTATATATACATATGCTCCGTGAGCCGATCTGCATTACCACTGTGGGACTTGTAAAGGCATGCGTACACCCGGACACGATCGTACGAGTCAACACGGAGATAGACAGTTGACAGGTCCTAACCTTCAAAATTGGAAAGACGACGAAAACTTAAGTCCTCCCTTACGAAAACAGCGACCCCGGCATGAGGCATAAAGTTATGTTCAATTTTTTAGCCGGGGTATTGGAGATAGGCTGTGTCACTCGGTCGGGTAATCTGAGTCTCCGTCAGAAATAACAAGACCAGTCGTGCCGTCTCGAGATATTGGATAGGCGATCTATCGAGGAAGGCCATAAACTTTATGACCTACTTAATGTTGTTTTGATATAACTCACTCTCCCTGTGACTCTAGCGGGCGAAGCCTTTCTTAAATATTTCATTTCCTCGAGAGGAAACGCTTGCGCAGGGGCGCGCATGAAATAAATATTTGTTATGTAGCTATTATAGCATACTATATCTATATAGGTAGGTACGTACTCCACTATATTATCTTAAATTATTTAAGTGCATTAGATACAATATAAGTGTAGGTAGATCTTAATCAAATACAAATTCCAAGGCAGAGATAACCTAGTGTAAAGACATGCTTTCCATCCAATTTTCGAGACATTGCGTTTTGAGAGACGAAACCTAACGCAACGCTTTGTCTTGACATCAGAGCGAGGAAAATGAAACTACTTATAATTCTACTTTGTATTTTTTTCTTTTGTAGATTGCATATATTTGGTTTGGTTATTTGGTCAGGGGTACAGAACCTTTAGTATCAAAATTTACAAATTTCCCGTTATGTTTACATTATAAGAGAGTACTTGAAAAGAACACAACTTTTTATGGCCTAAGATCCCATCGTTTAAAACTGTAGGGATTAGATTTTCTAATGAAACCAATATTTAAGAATGATACATGATAGTAGAATAGATTACAATAGGGTTGCCCAAAAAAATCCTGCCGCAATCACCTTTAATTAATGTTTTTCGTAACTCGTTTTTGGAGAAAATTGCACTCATATGTTTTTTATGTGAATCGCACATCATTTGAAAGAAAATCGCATAAGGAATTGGAAAAACAATAGTTGCCAGCTCTCAGTCTGCCGCAAGTCCAAGGTTGCCTGGTTTAAAGAGGTTACTTAATGTGAATATTTGCACTCATGTGTTTTTTTAATGAATTATATATCAAATTAAAGCTTATTTTTTTGTCATCACTAAAACACATGGTTGCCTGGAAAATGGCTGCCGCAAGCAAAGGTTGCCATCATTCGAAATATTCTGATTCCGTTTGACTGAGAATAGACGATGAAATACGCGATTTGCCTTATGTTTTAAAGTAAAATATTATAAAATAGAAGGTCAATCTTAAAATTAATATTTATTCTAGCTGTTCACCTGTTAAATGATGATTTTAATCATATTAAGTACATACAAAAAACTATTTAAACATGAAATCATCCTTATTTTTCCATTGAAATAATGAGTCTATGATATTAAGTCTTTGTTAAATCTG
>JAATLQ010034272.1:0-40729 GCA_013421005.1 Heliconius erato x Heliconius himera
TCTGGTGTCAAGGTTAAGCGCGGCATTGAGTTCTGCCACTCAACACGCAATGCCTCCAGAATTCGGCAGAATGTGGGGAACGGAGTGTCTTAACACTAGGTTCCCTCTGCCTACTCTGCTGTGTGCGGAATACAGCGTGAAGCTGATTTATTTATTTATTTTATTATAGTTGTCAATCAATTCTGCTTATTAAATAATCATGTATTTTAAGCGGGCGAAGCCGTGGGCGGGCCGCTAGTTTTACAATATTTGAAGTGTCTCACTCAGAATTTGAATTATGAACATTTTGAAATTATGTATAAAATTGTAACAATTTTCAGACCAAAATTTGTATATTTTTAGTATCATAGTTTGCAAAATTTCAAATTATTTTATGAAAACTTCATAAAATCAAAATGAATTGGTTAATTATGCAAGGTCAAGATTTGTTCATTTTTGCATTCATCACATGATTAAAAGTTTTGTAATTCAACGATAAGTTTTTAAAGTGTTCATAGTTTTTTTTTTATGAATTAATAGACATTACAACAGATATGAGACCAGTCGTGGCGCAGGGGCACAAAGTGTGAATGTAAATCGTCTGGTTGTGGGTTCGATCCCCACTCGAGGAGATGAAATAATTACTTAAATTTATATTTCCATTTCTTCTGTTGTTCTGCTACTCAACGCGCAATGCCTCCAGAATTCGGCAGAAAATGGGGAACGGAGTGTCTTAACACTAGATTCCCTCTGCCTACCATGCTGTATGCGGGATACAGCGTGAAGCTAATTTGATTTAATACAGATATAATAAAAAAGAAAACAAATACAAAACAAACAAAACAGAGTTCCTACCATCTGACCTGGAAAGGGAGAACTGAAGTATATACATTCCTTTGATAAGAATTTTTAAAGTTAATTATATTGTATATAAACTGAAACATTTGCCAGTACTTGAATAGCCGCCGGTGTAACTTTGAAGTCTGCTTATGATCTTATTTTCAAGTTTAACTTATTGTTTACAGTATATACTTATTCACAAGATATTATATAATAGTCTTTACTCATTCAGTTATAAAGACTATAATTTAAATGGTTTAATATTTCAAGGTACACGGTGTACCGCCCATGGCCACTCGACGTCTTGCCCCGGGCCACTCGTTCTTTCAGGGATACTTCTCGTATAATTAAGGAAATTGTATTTTAAATTTAAACAAAGGCTGAACATTTTATTATTTAAGCGTTTGGTTATTTTGAGATTTAAATTGAATTGTCTCTATGTAATTCTTTTTTTCTAGTTTCAATAGCTAAAGGGAATCCAGTGTTGAGACACTTCGATCCTCACTTTTTGCCGAGTTTTTGTGTGTTGATTGGCGTAATTCACCGCCGCGCTTTTGCCTTGGTACAAAAATAAAGAAATGAAAATATGAACTTATAATAATTCATTCCTCAAGTGGGAATGAACTAAGAACCATCGCGTTGCATTCAGCACCACGGGCTCCATGTTTTCTCACAAAAATAAAACTAAAATATTTTTTTTAAATCTAAATACGACGCTTTTGCTGGGCTTTATGTTTTCTAAATTTATACATATAATTTCTATTTAATTGTTAATTTCACTAGATGCTCAACATCACAACACAACTCAGATCATAACATTCAGAAATATTAAATAACATTTCTCGTTGAATTATATTTTACCGTTTATCTCCATGTGCAGCTTTTAAAAGTAATTTTTTTCTAAAATATCCCTGATAAAGATATTTTAAGAAGATATTAAATTTGAATAAAAATAGAATTTGTCGCATTTTAATTTTTAAAGAAAATATAATTACAATATAACTACAACCAACAAATATAGCAAACAATCATTCAGAATAAAAGATATTTCTATACAGTCTAAACTCTATTCAAAAGCAGCGATACTTTTATTATATAATTTTGGTGCTACTATTTTGTTTCACTTATAAAGACATTCCACAAGTGTTTATTAAGAATTCTTGTATTTTTTTTCCTTCACGCTGTATTGCGCATATAGCGGGGTTGGCAGAGGGAACCTAGTGTTAAGAGATTTCGTTTCCCACTGAATTTTCGAGGAATTTGTGTTGAGTGGCGAAACTCGACAACAGAGCAAAGAAGTGAAAATATTTAATAGTTAATTACATTACGTGGGAATCGAACCCACACCGGTCATGACTGGCCTCCACACAATATAATGATCAAAATAAAAAATAATTGAGGCCATATTGGTACAGCTGGACAGCGCGTGACCGCCAACGCGTATCTTGATGTTATAGTTAGTGCAATGGTATTTGAACATAAACAGGGCGTTGAGTTCCGCCATACAACATGCAATGCTAAGCTACGGTTTTTACTACCTACACTGTTAAGCAGAAAAAGCGTGAAATTAAAGATAAATATATGTTTTTTTTTGTCAGATTCACGCTGTCGCTGTATAATAGGGGAGGCAGAGGGAACCTTATGTTAAGACACGGCGATTCCCAGTTCCCAGTCACGTTGAGTGGTGGAAATCAACGCTGCACTTTCCTTGTTAGCAGAGCGAAGATAAAAAAATATTAATAAATAATAATTCACTCCCCCGAGTGGGGGAACCCACGATCATAGCTTATACAGTCACACGCTTATACCACTGCACCACGACGGCCTCGTAACTATTTTATATAAAGAATTATAATTTTATTTTATTGATAATTTGTAACTGCATTCAATCATTAACATAAGAGATTTATATGAACCTTAAAAAAGATTCCCTTTTGTCATCAATACAACACAAATAAAACATAGATTTTCGGACCGTCCTCATTCCGGAAACTGTCTTAACTTATCGCATGTCTAGGTCTCGTATCAGTAGTATTAACTTAAACATTTCCTTAATCTGATAGCCTGGCTTCCTTTATCGACTATAATAAATATAAAACTGGTATATAAAAAGACCGTAATGGCGCAGTGAAACTAGTTAGGGTAACGTCCCTTAGTTTAAATAGACCTAATTTTAATAAAAAAGTAGTCATGTACGCGTCGGACTCACTTGTGAAGGGTTCCGTAGTAAGAAAGTAGTATGTTAACGTCCAATCTCTAGATTGGATTGATATATGGAACAATCGAAGATTGACGTAGGAGATAGATTATTAATATTGGGCGTAAGTCAAATACCACTATCATTGCCAGCCAAAAATATTTTAGTTTTTTACAATGCCTGTATAAATTACAATGACATATTTCGCAGTTTTTGTTTTCATGTAGCATAATATACTCGTATTACTTTTAGATCTTTCACTCTCATACTCTCATATTTTTTGTTTAATAAATTTTCTGGAGTCTATTCTTTGGTGGACATAGATTACTCGTTCGTTTCTATTCTTACGCCTATGTTCCATAGACATAGGCGAGTCTAATATTTTTTTTTTGTTTTGTTTAACCCTAATAATATGGTATAACATGAAATTGAGCACGCAAATTATTTTAAAACGCTCTTTGCATTATATAACTCACTAACAAAAAGCATTTGGAACTGGCAAAATTTGCTCCATTTACAAAAAAAATAGCATTCTAGATAAAAATCTAGAATGTTATATGCTGAAAAAAATAAGTTTAAATAATTTAATTTGATAATAACATTTTAATAAAGGGTCGTATATCATTTTGGTGTAAAAATTAGTTGAAATATTTCATGATTTAAAGACAATAGACCTCATTTTTGAATAATAACAAAAGTTAGAGTTTCATAGTTAGCATATATGTTAATTTGGTAACGCTCCAAGTGTCACGAAACCAGCATAAATTACGAACTAAAAGTTAATGGCAGCCATGAAACATAATATACATTAGATAAGTAAAATCGTTTGGGAAATTGGTAAATACGTAGCGGCACTCCAAGAAGCTCTCAGAATTTATCTCAAAATGTTGTTCCAAAATAATGAATTGTTGGAACAGGCGATTGAATTCGCTTCTACAAAGTAACATTCATTTTACGCCATTTTCCTTTGTTATATACATTGTCATTATTTAAAAGATACGTGTGAACCGTCTATTGATTTTCTATTTTCCCGGTTTTGTTTTCGAAGTCGGGATTAAGAGTGATTGTTTTTTTCTTTCCTGGAAAATTGTCATCGGAGTTCTTTTCCGGAAATATTTTAAATTGAATAGTAATCTCTGTCAAGATCGGTATTGTGAATCAATTTATTCATGATATCGTCTTCTGTAATGCCATAAGCCTTTGTTTGATTCAATTTTAGGTCACGTTGACATGTTATATACTAGAGGGCGCGCGCGGCTTCGCCCGCTTATTAGGAGTGAATTCTAAAAGAACCACGAAACACGTGTTCATTAAAATATTTTTAACAGTCTGAATTTAAATTTTTATAAAAAATCGGTGGCAATTTAAAGATTTTTCCATATAAACTTTCAACCCCTTATATAACCCTTAGGGGGTGAATTCTTAAAAACCATGAAACACGTGTTCAATGAAATATTTTTAAGAGTCTGAATTTCAAATTTTATAGAAATCGGTACAGTTTATTTTTTTTTTCAAACAAACTTTCATCCCCTATTTCATCCCTTTCGGGTTAAAATTTTTCAAATTCCCTTCTTAGTGGATGTCCAGAATATGAAAATAAACATCTGCCCAAATTTCACGTTCCTACCATCAGTGGTTACCGCTCTGCGTGCTACCTCAGTCAGTCAGCACAAATCCTTTTATATAGATATTGCGTGTCTCGATGTATCTTAAGTAAGTTTTAGATTTGAAATGAATGTAATTTAGACTGACTAAGCTAAATGAGATGCTTAATAGGAACTATCTCTAAGTTTAGCAAGGCAATCTAACTTTAAGAACAATTGTTACCTTAATTAACTGGGTTGTACGCCTTTCTGTATAATATAAAGGACAGGTAGACGTGTAAATACGTATTTAATTTGCAACTATTTTAAGATTCCTTTTAGTTTCACGCTGTATCCCGCTCATAGCAAGGGGAACCGTAGTCAAAGGGAACCTGTGAACCTAGTATTAAGATACTCCGTTCCCATTAAGACGTTTCCAGTCCATTTTACACCGAAGCTTGGAGGTATGTGTGTTGAATAGCGAAACTCAACGCCCCGCTTTGCCTCGATATCAGAGTAACCCCATACCAATTACAATCACACGCTTGTGCCGCTGCGCTACTGGCCTCAATTGGCACTCACAGGCACTTTTAAAAAATAAATAAATCAGCTTCACGCTGTATCTCGCACACAGCAGGGTTGACAGAGGGAACCTAGTGTTAAGACTCTCCGTTCCCCACTTTCTGCCGAATTCTGAAGGCATTGCGTGTTGAGTGGCAGAACTCAACGCCGCACTTAACCTCGACACCAGAGCAAAGAAATGGAAATATAAATTTAATAAATATTTCATCTCCTTGAGTGGGGATCGAACCCACAACCAGTCGGTGTTACAGTCACACCTCGTGCCGCTGGGCCACGACTGGCAATTTAATTAGTAAATATAATATTTTCTTAAATAACAAGAAAATATTATAATTAAAAAATCATTTTTATACCTAATCAACCTATTTTTATGGCTCTAGGCCAATCTATCTAGGCCGCTGTATGTCATACAAATATTTGTGGCTAGAGTATCGGTTGCAATATCTGCTATCTACTTTGGCGTACCGATGGCATTTGAATGTTGTTTATTTCAAATTGAAGCGTATGAAAATTTATTTGGATAATAATTGGTTAATGAAAACCGGTAAAGTGTGAGTCGGACTCGCCCACAGACATAAATTGGTGTGTAAACCACATACTGATTTCAGAATTATAGGTCAACAGGAAGTACTACTTATAAAAGTTAACAAACTTAACTTTGCGGACATTTGCACTCATTTTGTATGAGATGAACTAAAAATATAAGTTTGTAATGTTTGTTTCTTTGTATCACCTATAAGTTTTGACTTTTCGGATTTATTTTCTAATTTATATTGTATGATCTTACTTTTAACTTAGAAGCTTGATTTTTTCAAGCTTTAAGGGACCATAAACCTGAATATTTTATAATAATTTCAGTCTTAAACATTCATACTATCTTAAAATAAAAGGTTTTGACGGACGGACAGACGTGCAACAAAGTGATAAGTCTATAAGAGTTCCGTTTTTAGCTTTTGGAAGCTACGGAACCCTAAAAAGGAGCTTCAAGCTTTTTCAAGCAGTAAGAGTAACCAAAGGGATCCCAATATTCTAATACTCCATTCTCCACTTTCCGCCCAATTTTCGAGATGAATGATATGTTCAAGTAGCGAAACTTAACACAGTTAACAGTTTTTGTAAGAATATAAATTTAAGTAAATATTTCATCTCCTCGGTTGGGAATCGAACCCTCAACCATTACAAATATTTAAAAAAATTGACTGCTACAAGGAAGGCATCACGAGGATAAGCTGCAATTAGTTTAATAGGAGATGATATACGAGGCAATTAAGCAGTCACAACGAGACCAATTACCTGCACTGAGTAGAAAATTAATTTTATTATCCATTCAAATCACACCACGTTTCAAAAACATACACCGATTTTTTAACCTGTCGAACAATATGCGTAATTCAACTACAGCTATGGTCTTCTTTTAATCGTATTTTGTTTAGCTACAGTGGTTTAGTGGATTATAAAAATTAGTTAGATGGCTTTAATAGCTTCAATTTAAATTTGTTGAATATTCATAGGTTTATCTATATATATAAAAGGACTTGTGCTGACTGACTGAGGTAAGACGCACGCAGAGCCGTAACCGCTGATGGTAGAAACGTGAAATTTGGGCAGATGTTTATTTTCATATTCTGGATATCCACTAAGAAGGGAATTTGAAAAATTATAACCCTAAAGGGATGAAATAGGGGTTGAGAGTTTGTATGGATTTTTTTTTTAATCTGTACCGATTTTTATAAAATTTGAAATTCAGACTCTTAAAAATATTTCATTGAACACGTGTTTCATGGTTTTTAAGAATTCACCCCCTAAGGGTTCAAATAAGGGGTTGAAAATTTATATGGAAAAATCTTTAAATTGCCACCGATTTATATAAAAAATTAAATTCAGACTGTTAAAAATATTTTGTTGAACACGTGTTTCGTGGTTTTTTTAGAATTCACTCCTAATAAGCGGGCGAAGCCGCGCGCGCCCTCTAGTATAGAAATATGATTTAGTTGTTGTGCGAATCCCTTTCGAGTTGTATGGGATTGAAAAAATACAATTCACCATTTCCAACAAAATTCATATTCACCATCTTCTTAACTAAAACTAAACTAAACTAAACTAGTATGCCTACTTCACTCTGTATCCCTAGCAGAGTAGTCAGAGAGAATGTAGCGCCAAACGCTACGGTCTCCCCATACTTCTTACGCCTCGTACACTGTCATCATAATCTTCATACATGTCCGGGGGTCCTCATACTTTTTACGTGACTTTCCTTCAGTATCTTTGATACTGTGTTTTCGAAGGTCAAGCTAGGTCTCCTTTTCCTCTCTGTCTGTCTGTTCCTAGAGTAGCCCCAAGCCCAAGCCCAAGGTAGTAATGGCAAGACTACATTTGCAGAACATCAGAGATAATGTAGTAACAACTAACAATGCTCATCATTATGCAAAGTGGTACAGCTTGAGTCGGAAGACAGACCCTGGTACGCGCCGAAAATAATGATAAGTAGATCCTCCCCCTTCCTCATATTAATTAATGTCATAGTTACGAGATAAATTTATATAATAATAAAAATTTCCTCCATTCCATACTTCCTCCTTAAAAATCATAATAGTACAAAATATTATTGTATGAATATTCTTTACTTTTTCCAAGATATTTGTGTTTAATAAAAGATCAGGCCTTAGCAACGGGCGTGAATAAAATATAGAAGATTTTATTGCCAAATTTACAAGCACCAAGGGACATTGGGCTGTATTAGCGCACCTCCAAGTCGAGTTAAGTTTAAATAAATAAAGCAATTCAAATACCATCCACGTAATTGGAGTAAAGAGAGCTGGCTAATAAATTACATAAGTACGTATTTACTTTGCGACGAGTTTCGTTAGGCGGTGGAGTCCCTTCATGACCTTTTCGGGAAATTAACTGGAATGGACGAGACAAATCCCGTACTTTACAAACGAGGCATCTACGTTAGTAACTAGAGTGACTCGGTTCCAGGGGATGAAATTTTAGTTTTATACGTACATGATACGGAATTTGAGGCCTGCCGTGGCGCAGTGGCACAAAGTGTGACTGTAAAACCGATTGTTTGTGAGTTCGATCCCTACTCGAGGGGATGAAATATTCACTTAAATTTATATTTCCATTTCTTCGCTGTGGTGTCGAGGTTAATCGCGGCGTTGAGTTCTGCCACTCAACACGCAATGTCTCCAGAATTCGGCAGAAAGTGGGGAACGGGGTGTCTTATGACACTAGTTTCCCTGTGCCTACCCTGCTGTGTGCGGGATACAGCGTGAAGCTGATTTATTGATTTATTTGATTTATTTATGATACGGAACTGTAAAATGTTTTGAAAAAAAAACTTTGAAATTAAAGTCCGTTAAAGGATTGAGGCCAGTTGTGGTGCAGTGGCACAAGCGTATGACTGTCAATGGGACAGGTTTTGGGTTTGATTCCCACTCGAGGAAATGAAATACTTAATATTTTCATTTCCTCGCTCTGGTGTCGAGGCGTTGAGCTCTGCCATTCAACACGCCAATGCCTCTAGAATTTGGCGGAAATGCGGGATACAACATGAAGCTGGAAAAAAAGTCCACTAAATGACAGAGTATTTCTAAATTGTTTACATTGAACGCTTATTTACGAGCTCATTCATTATACATACGTACATACACAGTTCCGCCAACACCGTATTGTCGCAGCTGGCTGTTGCTAATATTTGTCCGCTTGAAACAGCGTCTAATATCACTAAAAGTTTTCATGCGCTACACCATTATTTATTCAGAACCTTCAACGTTTCTTAAGTTTACAAGGACTCTACCTGAAGTTGCTGGATGTGTATGGAATTCTAAGATTTTTACTTTGAAAAATCCTGTACTTACTTTTTTCTTTATTTTTTTTTATGTTTATTGTATTGGTGAGTCATAAAATATAACTGGTTATCATTATTGCCATTTCAAAATTTTTAAATAATATTTTTTCGCCTAATTTTATAAGTTTTTTTTGTTATAAGCGACAAAAAAAATATTGCAAATGAGTACATATTTTGAAAAGCTGCTATAGTCTGTGGTCATGAATTAACAGTCTTCCCTTATCTTTTAGAATTTTATGCCTTGTCTACTTCTAAAAAAGTTGAAATAACATTACTTAAAACAAAAATACTTATTTAGAAAACGTATAAAAATTTGAACGTAACGCGGGACTCGCCACGTTCAAACTTTTATACGTTTTCTAAATAAGTATTTTTCTTTCCTAAGTGTGGAATAACACTTTAAAAATGTAAAAAAAAAATACTTAAAACTCCAATTATTGTTTTAATACTTTAAGCGTCACCATTCTTATTATTATTTTGTTTGCAGTGAATTATTTTTATAAATCACTCTTAAATGATGGTTTAACGATTGTTACGGCTGTTTTAAACTCCTCTAGTTCTTATTTATAAACATATTTCAATAGAATTTTCCAAATATAATGAATAATAATAACGAAACCAGTCGTGGGGCAGCGGCACGAAATGTGACTGTAAATCCAACTGATTGTGGGTTCGATCCCCACTCGAGGAGATGAAATATTTACTTAAATTTATATTTTCATTTCTTCGCTCTGGTGTCGATATTAAGCGCGGCGTTGAGTTCTGCCACTCAACACGCAATGCCTCAAAAATTCGGCAGAAAGTGGGGAATGGAGTGTCTTAGCACTAGGTTCCCTCTGCCTACCCGGCTGTGTGCAGGATACAGCGTGAAGCTAATTAATTTAATTTTTAATGAATAATATATGCAACATTCAAGTCTTAACCCTTACCGGAGCCATTGAAAACTACTACCGTGCATTGGTTCGTAGTAAATGAAATCTACTCGATTTCATTGGACGGATGACGTCACTGGCGTGTGACGTTCCGTTTCACGCTACAAACACCGAGGTTTACGATACTCTATGTACATATAACCTTAATAGGTAAGAAAATATATAAAGGTTTGTATAAAATATTACACGATAGCACTCTGCCTTATAGCTGCTGAAATATTTTAGCGTTGGCTAAGCTGTAAGCTTCTCGGGTGTCTTCGTTTATTCTGTGTAATAAATGTTTCATATTCGTATTACAAATTAGACATTTATAAAATTAAATTTGTTGTTTTGATATAAATTATTCTTCAGTTTTCTTAATATATTGAATGGGTAATTAAGTAACAAAGTTATTTTATTATAAAACATTGAATTTGATATGCATAACGTATGTTTTTGCTAGTAAAATGACCTCAATATCCCATATAATGAGACCAGTCGTGGCGCAGCGGCACGAAATGTGACTGTAAAACCGACTGGTTGTGGGTTCGATCCCCACTCGAGGAGAGGAAATATTTACTTAAATTTAAATTTCCATTTCTCCGCTCTGGTGTCGAGGCTAAAATACCATTAAACATACAAATTCTTCATTTATATAGTAATAATACAAACAAATAAAAAACACATCACACATTGAGTTCCACCACTCAACACGCAATGCCTCCAGAAATCGGGGAAAAGTGGGGAACGGAGTGTCCTAACACTATGTTTCCTCTGCCTACCCTGTTGTGCGCGGGATACAGCGTGAAGCTGAAAAAAAAACACATAATAAATAAAAAAAACAACAACCTACTTTTAATCAGCGAAAAGCCAAACATAGACGATGGGATAAGTCGAATCAATTAAACCAACCCCTATAATGTAGGCTTAAATCGCAACTGATCACAGAGGATATCATTAATCGTAGTGCCTGATGGATGTTACGTTTATTAGATAGTAAACTTTATGGTTATGGTACTATGCTCGAACAAGACGTGATGTTATAGGTACACCTTCTACGTAGAAAATACGTTGGGGTTGTATTAGGGAGGCTATAATTACTTACCTGATATTACGGTCTTAAGTGTAGTAATATGTAATTTTAGATTACAAATATTATTTGTTTTCATCAAAATCAGCTTAACGCTGTATCCCGCACGCAGCAGGGATGGGAGAAGGAAGTGTTAAAACACGCTGTTCCTTTTTTTTGCCGAGATCTGGAGGCATTGCGTGTTAAGTGGCGGAACTCAACGCCGCGCTTTGCCTCGACACCAAAGCGAAGAAATGGAAATATAAATGTAAATAAATATTTCATTTTCTCGAGTGGGGATCGAACCCAAAACCAGTAGATTTTACAATCACACTTTGTGCCCCTGCGCAACGATTGGCCTGTATTTCTCTTCATTTATTTTTATATTCCATCTTTAGATTTAGATGGAGGCTGTCATGGCGCAGGTGCACGCATAAGGATATGACTGAAACACTATGGTTGTAGGTTCGGCCCTCACTCGGGAGAATTAATTATTACTTATTAATATTTTCATTTCTTCCTTCTGGCACCAATGTAAAGCCTGGAGTTCCGTTACTCAACACGTATTACCTCGAAAAATTGGGGAACGGAGTGTCTTAATACTAGGTTCCCTGTGCTTACCCTGATCACGCATCAGTGAATCTAATTAAGTTTATTTTTACTTTTGATATTTGCGCTTGATAATATAAATTGGATAGCTGGTTTATACTGCAGTGTACACAAAACTGCAGGCAGTATAAATCCGGCGGTGAACCAGTAACTTTTTGTGAGATTCGTAACCTACTTTCTTATCTCTAGGAGATTTCATGTCCATTTTTTTTGTTGTTAAATACTAAAAATGTTAAACATAATATTGGCCGTTGCTTTCACTTTACAAAAGGGTTGGCTCATTTTCGACCAAAGAATCAGCATTGCGAGTCGGTGAGGAATGCAGAGAACATTCTTGCCACCATACCACATGTTATACGTAAATAGCCAAGTGTTCTACATTAAGTATACATATATATTGTATATATTTATGTTTGTTTATTTTCTATATTATGTTTAATACATTTGGTTCTATTACCTGGCGCAGGGACATAGCATGTGACTGTAAATGCGACAGGTTGTGGGTTGGATTCCCGCTCGAGGAAGGAAACAAAAGAAAAAGTTAAGGAAATATTTAATATTTTCATTTCTTAGCTCTGTCAGTGACGAAACACAAAGGGCGGTGTTGAGTTCCGTCACTCAACAAGCAATGCCACCAGAATTCGGTGGAATGTGGGCTGTAGGCTCCCTCAGCCTAGCCTGCTACACGAGGGATAAAGCGTGAAGCTGGAAAAAATACACTTAATTGTGTTTCAAATGTTACGTAACTCAATTAACGAGTGGCATATCGCACTTATTAATAAATTAAAATTGAGTTATGCAAATAATATTATTATAATAAACAGTGTTAACACGCCCGAACACCAGCTGTGACTATCAACTGAGGTATTATGAATCTTTATAGCCCATGTATCCGGTAAATTTTGAATTTGTCATGAAATTGTTATTACAAGCTTATATTATTCAAAATGATTAAATAAAATGTGGATTTAATACTACAGGATTACAATTACAAAACAAGAATTTGAAAATATTCAAAAGTAAGATAATTCGGAGTAAGTACACGCAACGGGTAAGTGAACGCACTGCCTGTATCTCAAAATCGCGAGGTAAGTACAGTTTTCGTTTGGCCCTATGTTCGCGCCAGTGTGGCAGTAATATCGCGTTATGCACTTCACTACGCTCTGTTTTTAAGGATATATTTAAAATACTTTTTGATAATTAAATTGAAAATTTTTGGACTTTTAGAAAATTCTTTTACTAGCTAGATCTACTAATAGTCGCATAGTTTGTGATTATGTATAGTATTTCAGACTCGGTTATCAGTTTGCATTTTAGCTTCTCGGGGAAAGTGTACGCGGGTAGGTAATTTTAATGCGTTCATTACAATTACGGAACGGAGATTACATACGATTATAAATATATGGAACAGAAAATGTTAATTGCTTAAAAGTTTCAGTTTCCTTTGTTAGAATTGTTTTTTTTTAAGTAGCAAAAAAATATAATATAATATAAGTAACAATAAAAATTACTATAACAACCAATCTTTTTGTGTTCTTACCTGAATTGCCCAATATTTGCCCAAAACTCCAACTTTAAAAGTAAGCGCACTAGCTAGCATTGGCTTACCCGCAATATACGTTATTTTTAAAAGTGTTATTCCACACTTAAGAAAGAAAAATAATTATTAAGAAATCGTATAAAAACGAACGAACGTAACAGGATTTGAACCCGCGCCTCTTTTGAAAACCGTCTTTTGATTTTTATACGTTTTTTTAATAAATATAAGTGCAATCCTACAACGTATGCTATATTCCTTATCTTAGCCTTAACAATTAACGTTAGTAAAGAACCAAAAGTGCAAAAACCATTTCATTTATTGCCTATACAGTTTGATTGCTAAAATTTATGCGCGTACCTTACCTGGGCGTAATCGGTTTATTACCGAATGAAAAATAAATTACCAGATTTATTCAATCGCATAATGGAACCAGAGCGTGCTTCACTATGGTCTGATTAAGATTGTATAGCATTTATAAAACAGGAAATATTCTCATAAACGAAAAAAAACAGTATTATTTCATTCAATATTGTGGCTAGTCGTGGCGCAGGGCATATAGTGTAAACACGACGAGTTGTGGGTTCGATTCCCACTCGTGGAAATGAAATATTTAATTGTTTACATTTTCTTCGCTATGGTGTCGAAAGCAAAGCGCGGCGTTTAGTTCCGCCGCTCAACATGCAATCTTTCCAGAATTCGGCGTTAAGTTGGAAGCAGAATCTTAATAGTAGATTCCCTCTGCTTACCCTGCCATGAAGCTGAAAAAAATATTCAGGCAACGAACAAGGAACTTATATATATACACAATAAGGACGTACCTACTGAAGGAACATTTTTACAAATTTAGTAACGTTAATTTAGGCAGAAACGATGGTAAACAACTATAATATCGCCGTTATTCCTTTTTCATGTTCATTGTCCCATAGAAAGTGAAAGGTAGGTAGTGCTCCGCATGAAGGTCGGAAATATTAAGTTTTACTTTTTCTTTGTACAGTGTTCTTTATATTTTTAGATTAATAATAGTTAACAAGGTATCAAGGCAATCCGAAGACAGTCACACACAATATGTTTAAAATAAGGGGAATCGAGCCCGTAACCATTGTATTATAATTACAGTGATACACTATGCAAAGTCACCGTCAGCACCTACAGTTTTCTTTTTTTAACGTCACGCTGTATACCACATACAGCAGGGTGGGCAGAGGGAACCTAGTGTAAGACACTCCGTTTCGCACTTTCTGCCGGTTTTACAGTACTTGTCGGTTTTACAGTCACACTGTGCCGCTGCGCCACGACTGGCCTCAACCTACAGAAACCATATAAAAGTATCCAAAATAGAAATTTACGATTACCCTCAATATATAATAATAACTTAAAAAGTAAAAAATGCCGCAGTTGATGCACGACAACAACAGTAGCGCTTTGATATTTTCCATGCGACCGCCATTGTGCCGCAGAAAGGGAAAATCGAGCAATGCTGTGCATGAAGGTCGGAACTATTAAGTTCCATTTCATGGTCACAGGCTATGGTGGAAAGATGAAAACGCAAAGATAACACAAGCATTTCTTGGTAAAGTAGATGTTCCATATATTATATAGTTAAAATCAGCTTCACGCTGTATCCCGCACATAGCAGGATAGGCAGATGGGAACCTAGTGTTAAGACACTCCGTTCCCTACTTTCCGCCGAGTTTTTGAGGCATTGCGCTTTGTGTGGCGGAACTCAACGCCGCGTTTTGCCTCTACACCAGAGCGAAGAAATTAATATATAAATGTAAATAGAGTGTGGATCGAACCCACAAACAGTAGATTTTACAGTCTGCGCCACGACTGGCCTCTATGTATATAGTTAAATTTACATAATTTCTCACTTATGGTGAAGTTGGTAAACAAAGTTCGTAGCGTTTCTATTAAGGTCAATTTAGCACTACATCGAGGCTGGTAAGGTTAAGTATATGAATGTATGACCTTCACTTAATGCGGGTAAACCGGAGGGTGGAAGGGACACCCTGAAGCAATAACTCTGTATTGCTAAACTTCTATTACGGCAAAAATCAATCCATTAATACTGTAAGTTTGACAATCTTTACAGTTTTATTATTGTCTATCATAAAAGCTCGACAAATTTAATTAACTTGATGGAATTAGGTTTCTTTTATTATGAAATGTAGTTTATTTTATGTAATAATAAATCATATATTGCTTAATAATATTTTATTATAAGATCTGGGAATTATTTTAATTAAGTTGCATTCATATTGGGATATCATTTAAATGTATTCATGTCATAGTAGCATGATATTTATATTGCATTTCTTTTTTTGGATTTAGGGTGTTTACGATTAACTTATATTAAATTAGAATTGTGACAATTTATTTCAATAATAAAAGATTAAAAAAATGTTCGAGGATACAACAAAGAAATAAAAAGAGAACAGCCTTTCTCTTTAATTCTTTCTAATCAGAAGTACATAGATATACGTATATATAAACTTAAAAAGCCATTCGGAGAAATATTTATATACTAGTATACCTTACATTACGTATAGTTATTTTTTTGTGTTAGCCTGAAAAATGCCTTCAGTGCTGTATCTGCGGGTATAATTAAAACTGAAAAGCCTTGAAAATATCTTTTTTTTATTTCCTCGATTGGGGATCGAACCCACAACTTGCACATTTAGAGTCTACCTAACATTTAGTTTATTAAAATTTTGGCGGTAGGCTTGAAATATGCCTTAAATTTTGTATCTGTGGCAATAATTGGGACTGACAAGGCGTAAAGGGCGCTAAATGTATGTAAATATTAAATGAGGCCAAAAACCACTACTTCGAACCGAATTGGAGGTAAAACAAATATCAACTTGACATGGTTATGAATTTCGATCTTTTCGTATATATTAAAGAAGATGAAGGTTTTGTCAATATTATACATTAATTATAAGATTTTATTGATATTTAAATTTACATAACATGTATTGAGTTGTTAGTTCGATCCGCACTGGGGGTAATGAAATATTTATCTAAATTTATATATTCATTTCTTCGCTCTGATGTCGAGATACAGCGCGACGTTGAGTTCCGCCACTCAGCACGAAATGCCTCCAGAACTCGGCGGAAATTGGGGAACGGAGTGTCTTAACTTAAAAAACGGTAGACAGAGGGAGCCGGAGAGAAATTCCCTACTCATCGCGAAATCTGAAGGCATTGCGTGTTGAATGGCGGAACACAACGCCGCGCCTTACTTCGTTACCAGAGCGAAGAAATTACAATATTAAATATTTTATTTCCCCTCAGTGCACACACATACGTAAATATTCATACATATATACAACCAACTTGTGACACACACAGTTAGCTACACTTTATTGACGAATAGATACTACACCCTCACACGATAAGTAAGTTACGATTGGTTTCAGCTTCGAGGCAGCTGTATAAGATTTCATGATTGTTTTATTAGATATCGTTAGGAGCAAAAGAATACAAAACTTGGCTACTTAGAAATACTTTGATACATCACGACGAGAAAGAAATAATTTATAAGAAACAAAAAAAAATTACAAAGTGTATTTAATTTATAAATAGACTACGTTATCTTATATTGTGTTAAAAATATGATCTTTTTAACTTACTAGTTGAATAGAAGAATATTGGATAAAAAAAATAGATCGTCTTGGAAGAACGGCATAAGCGTGTGGCTGTCAATGCGACGGTCGTGGGTTCGAATCCCAGTCGGGAAAATAAAACATTATTTAAAAAGTCAAAAGCAAAGCACGGTGTCTCACGGTGTCAGTTCAACTCGACAGCACTCAACACGCAATGACCGAAAATTCGGCGGAAAATGGAAGACGGAGTGCCTTAACACTACGTTACCTCTAAATTACCTTACTAAAGCAAAATAAAAAAAATATTTCACAGAAAATTTCATTTACAACTTTTAAATTTAAGTTTAACGGAGCGTTTGCTAAATCCCGTTAATCAGGTGGTAAGCCGAAGTGACATTGACAATGTCTTTAGAATAACTAAATCGAATTTCTGTAATGATTAATGATCAGAAGCTTCTATAATACAGCGACGAATTTCCTTATTTCTTTTTATAATCACTTTCAATCGTGGCACAGTGGCTTAAGCATGTGAATGTTAACGTGGCAAGTTGTGGGTTCGATTCCCACTAGAGGAAATGAAATATTGGTGTCGGAGTTGAGTTTTTCACAAAAAAAAACTTTTTACTTTTACTCTTTTTTCAAGACACTCCAATCTCCGCTATGCTTCTGAATTTGTGATATTTCGGAATATATGCCGCGCTATCTTACCAAAACGGGGAAATGAAAATAAATGAAATAAAATCTTTCCTTCATTCAATTTCATCCTGTAGTGGGTGGAGATCGAACTAATAATCGTCGTTTTTGTTGTTATATACTAGCACAAAATCTCACTCAAGGATAGTCGAAGAACATGATCGTCGTGAAAGATATTAGGACGGAGTGGTGTATTCTTCTTGAAGAACTGAAATCGGGAAGAAAATAAAAAGAAAAATTTAAAAAAAAATTTAAAAAAAAAAATTAAAATAAAATTTATTTTTTAAAAAAAATATTGGAATTTTTTTTTTAATTAAAAAATTGAAATTAAGAATAAACGGAATACCGGAATATACGTTAGTGACGATCAGGGCAGATTCCTTTCACTGAGTTAGAAGCTTACTAAAAGACAAGAATATATTTTAGACGAGGTGAATATATATATAGCATACAATGATCTCGGTACTCGGGAAATCTAGAAAGGAATACGTGAAAACAAAGAAATTGTTATTTATCTTTCGTGTTCGTTTTTGGCCTAATCCTTTTCATTTTTCCTATTCAATTTTAAGTTTAATTTTAACTTTTCTTTGTAAAATTAGAAATTAAAGTATTTAAAAATACTATAATAGTATTTTTCCTAAGTGTGGAATAACACTTTAAAAATGTTTAAAAGTAAAGTATTTAAAAATGTATGATAATGTAATACGAAATATAATTTTAGTTGGATATTGAAAAATTACGAGTAATATATTAAAATTAAAACAATGTTAATTACAGATTAAATATACATAAATTCAAACGACAACGCCGACTGTTATTACAATAAAATTTCAGTGACATTTTCGAGAATCTTAGGTTTATCTCGAATGTAAGCGGAAATTATTTGAGCGAAATGTTTTGATATAATTTATGAATAGTTAAAGCAGCTCTCTCGGTGGCGTCGGGCTAATCAAATTCACGCTTTGGCTACTGTTTCAATTATTATTAAAATTTGTTCCTTGTTTTAGACATTGCATAACTAACTTAAATGCCATCATCATTATGTGTTTATTGCAAACACGAATCGCTATTTTGCGAAAATTTTATCGCAGTTGTAAAGACAATTTGTAAAGACTTGGTCGAGGTTGGTTGTAGGTTCGCCTCCCTGCTCGGGGAAATAAAATATTTTGTATTTTAATTTTCCGGAAGTGGCTTAATTCGAAAAGAATGTATTGTATTGACACCAAATTGCCAAGTCCCCTTTGCCTACCCTGCTATACGTAGAATACAATGTGAAGCTAAAAAAATCCACAATGTTAAGAATTCACTCATTATAGCTCTTCAATAGAAGCATCAAATATCAAGAATATGTATTGCGAGGGATTGCCAACAAGAGTAGAATACCATAAGATGTTGTTAAAGTAAAACGAATTAAGCCCTGTTAGGCTTATCTAGATGAATTTATGTTTCCACCTATCTGCTGACAATATTTTTTAAATAATTTCACGCTGTATTCCGCACAGAGTGGAGTAGGCAGAAGGAACCTAATGTTAAGACACTCCGTTCCCCGAATAAGTTTGATTATGATGTAAAAAATTCTGAGTATAGGAACCTTAACCAGGAATGGAAATATAGAGGCACAAAAACTATTTAATAATTGTAGATATACCGAAAAAACATATATTCGCGGAACCAAAACTATTTTATTAATAGATGTTTTATGCTCCAGTAATATTTATACATAATCTCTAACAGAACAGGCAAATGCAACTGAGACAAACGGGACAAGTGATCATACAAAAGCTACATCATCTTGGAGAAAGAACTGGAAATGGAGAAAAACTGATAGAAATGGCATTTTGTAATAACCTTACCATACTTAAGTTTTTATAGAAAAAAGATGGAGAGAAGATGGACTTGGCAATCATAGGATGGACAGAGCTAAGTTAAAACTCTTACATGTATTTAAAAGTAAGAACTATAGTAGGACGTTTGTAGACAAGAATACCAAATAATAGATTATAATGGAAGAATTTGGAGGAGGGTTTTGCAAAAACTGGGCATATATGTTGTCGATGTAATTGAAAGATACCAATTCTAAAATAAAGGCAATCTCTGAAATAAAGGCTTTTATTATTATTATTGTTAATATTTACACATGTTATCCATTAAATAAAAAAAATATATTTGATGTCAAATAGCCAAGTCTACGGTTCCTAAGAACAGAGAAAAAATATAAGCTTCTAAGTTAACGCAATCAAAAGATATGATATGTGCTTATGCAGCGTTTTTGCTGCGTTTCGTATTAAATTCACCACGAAATCAAACTCTATACAATTTTGAAATTTGGCCAGAATTTACAATGTAAAGAAAGAAAAAAAAATGAAAATATATAGGAATATAATTATAAATGATCACTACAAAATTACATTTGCAATTCATTTCATACAAAATGAGCGCATACGTTCGCAAAGTTACGTTTGTTAACTACAAACAAATAAAACAAATAAAGGGATTTTCAATATGAATAAAATACTAATATTTTTGGATTGAGCATATGGGCCAACTACGTTTATTGCACTGCCACTTACCGCGTTAAGCTTATACAAATACATTTTCGTTCATACTTTTAAGAGCTGGCTATGTTCAACTCTTTTACGTGTTTTTATACAGCGGAAATGTTTACGGTTATCGAACCTGTATATTGCCCGCATAAACTTTAATAAAAGGTATAAAAAATAGTGCTGTATATATAATTGCATTGTATTTTTAAAAATGCCAAGATTTTTTTTTACATATAGCAAATAATATATTAATCATTTAGGGGTTTTTAATTTATTATTCTGTACCAAAATCAATCAAAATTATTTATTTTGTGAACAAAGATAAACATAATATTCATAAACTAGCGGCTCGCCCACGGCTTCGCCCGTTTAAAATACATGATTATTGATTTAATATGCACAATTGATTGACAACTATAATGACTTCTAATATGATTTTTTTACGACATTATACATTATACACAGAGATAAAGAACGATCTTGAAGATCGTTCTTTATCTCTGTGTTGAATTAATTACGACTTAAACTTAACTGTTATGATTTATGAAGGTAATCTCCACTAACAATTCAATTTTGTTTACTTTATTGTATAAAATATTATATAATAGTGTTTCAAAAATATATACTTTTATCAACAGTCATATAACCCAGAATTCGTTTCGAATGTCATTCTTTTGTCTTACCAGCGCGATTGCTATTTCGATTTCGATTCGCAGGCAAGCTAATACCTTGAGTTCATTCAAATGACGATAACTTTTTTTTTAATAAACCGATTTTGATGAACCAAACTTTAGTACTTAAGTTGAGTTAAAACAAAGCAATTGGTGAAATTTTCAAGTAAATCGGTCCAGTACTTTCAGAGAAAAATGCGGACAAAAATATGTCGACAGACAGACAGACAGACAGACAGACAGACAGACAGACAAGAAATTCAAAAAAAATCTTTTTGCTTTCTATTATTCTTTTTAAGTGTCCCTCTATTCATTTCAGTCAAAATTACTAAATGTACAGACAAAATATTTTTACTGTCTTATTATATATAGAGATAGAGATAAGTCCAGATCAGTTTTAGTAGGAAATAAGTTTCAAAGTAAATTATTAGGCATTTGGTATTAATTAAACAACAAAATCTTTATCCTTAAATATTAAAGTACTGTGATAACAAATAAAGTTAGCAGACGTGGCGCAGGGCTCAAGTGTGTGCTGTAAACGGGAAAGTTTGCGGGTTTGATTCCCACTCGAAGAAATGAAATATTTAACATTTCCATTTCTGCTCCCTGGTGTTGAGGGAAAGGGCTATAGTGAGTTTCACCACTCAAAACGCAAAAGATTCAGAAATCGGCGTAAAACGGGGAACGAAGTGTCTAAACACTAGTCTACCCTACTACACGTTGGATACAGCGTGAAGCTGCTTTGAAAATTTTAATAATATTAATATAAGGCTATAAGGGTTCAGTTTCAACTTGAAATCTACTTAAATTGATTTTAATTGTTCACCCTATAGATTCTGTATACTATTTGAAAATTCCTAGAAACTATACTTAACAAATTGACCCTCGAAATTAGATCTTGTTTCCAAGTTTCCATATTCACGGTTTAACAGCTACGTCGATTAAACAGGCAACTTATCATCGGAGAGGTCCAAGTTTTAGGTGGCTATCAGTTCGAACTATCGCAAAGCCGGCAGGCCGCAAAGGCGACCGCTTGTTAACGTACATATTACCTAGTTAGTAGTTAGTCACGCGATCCTCTACTAATTTACTAGGATCGTGTTTTTATAAATTATATTTTTGTCATTTTTTTTGTTTTATATATATTTTTGGTCATTATAAAATTATGTCATTTGTGGAGCAGGGACACAAGCGTGAGGCTGTCAACGCAATAGGTTGTAAGTTCGATCCCCAATCGAGGAAATTAAATATTTAATATTTTCATTTCTTCGCTCTTGTGTGGAGGCAAAGCTTGGCGTTTAATTTCGTCACTCAACACGGAATATCTCCAGAATTCGGCGTAAAGTAGGGAGCGGAGTGTCTTAACACTATACTCCCTCTGCCTACCATGCCACATGCGGGATACAGCGAGAAGCTGGTAAAAAAAATATGCCTAATCCAAAAAAATAATCGATAGTGGTTTATTTGAAGAAAAGTAGCCATTTTATTTGGAGCAACAATAAGATGGTGCTATTTTGTACCGCCATTGGAACATGTATTGAACAATGTTATTGCTGGAGAACGCATAAAAGAAGATTTCGTTCTATTTCCTTTTACAACATAAAGGTCTTTCCTCACTATTACAAATTGTTGCTTCAACTGCGAAATAGATGTAACGAGTAGTTTTTTTTTAACTTCTAATAATAACGATGCCTTAAGTTTTAAATGTATGAAGTTTTTGCTTAATATCGTCAAATATCTTACCTTTAAGACCAGTTTTAGCGCATAGCTATAAGAGTGCAACTGTATACACGAAAGGTTGGGGAATTAATTCCCACTCGAAGAAATAAAATATTTAATATTCGCAGTTGTTGGCTCTGGAAGTTCATGCTTGATTTTCGACAGTCAATACGCAATGCCTTCAGAATTCATCAGAAAATGAGGAATGGGAACAAAGTCTCTTAACACTAGTTTTCCAGGTTCCTTCTGACTACTCTGCTATGTGCGAGATACAGCGTGAAGCAATAAAATAATAACTAATACCCTACCCTCTTTATAAATCAAAGAAGACCCAGTATAAAATACAGAAAGCAACAAAAAAAAAGAAACAAAATCACAATCAAAAAGAAAAATAAATCTCGAAAGAAACATAGCGGTGGCCGTAATAGTGAATAGATTATTTAATTTCAAGTTTCACACTCCGGTGATATAAGAAAGTAACATAAACACGAAGGGAACAAGACCAGCTATAGCTCAACTCGTAAAATTCTAAGAGGAAAGGGTAGGATTTGTTTGTACGGACAAAGCGGCGGTCAGAAAGAATGTGAGTTATAGCGCCATTCGTTGGTGAGACTGTACGAGCACTTCTCGCATTTGAAACAAAAACAAATAGAATAACTTTTTGCATTTACTATTGTTCAAGGTAAGTAATGTTTTATATTTATGTGAATTATTAAGCTATTTTTTTCGGATTCACGCTGTATCCCGCATGTGACATGATAGGCAGAGGGAGTATAGTGCTAAGACACTCCGCTCCTTGCTTCCCAACGAATTTTAATTTCGTGTTGAGTAGTGGAACTCATTGCCACGCTTTATCTTAACACCAGAGTGTGAAAATGAAACAATAAAATTTTTCATTTCCTCGAGTGGTGATCGAACTCACAACCTATTGCGTATTTAGCAGGGTAGGCAGAGGGAACTGGGGAACCTACTATTAAGACATTCTGTTATAAATAACACACTCCCGTTCCCCACTTTCTGACGAATTCTGTAGACATTGCCGGTTGAGTGATGAAACTCAAGGCCTCGCTTTACCCCGATAAGTGAGCGAAGAAATGAAACTATTAAATATTTCATTTCCTCGAGTGGGAATCGAATCCAGAACTTTTCACTTTTCCCTGCACCACGACTGGTTAAAGGCCTAGATAAATATTTAATTAATTAATCATTACTATAAGTATTTTTAGTATCTATGAACTAATAGGCTAATATATAAATAAGGGCTATGCGTGCTCTAAACCCCTGGTATTTATTTATTACTCCTTAGTAGACTTTTTGCCGTTGTATTTTTCATGAATAATTCCTTAAGTAAATACCATACATATTATAGTTATATAAAGAATCAATCAAACTAATTAAGCATTTGTTTTAACTGCTAGTCAAAAGACTAACTGCTAGTCAACAAAAAGTGTTTGTTGGGCGTAGCATAGTATAAATTACACTATTACAAACTTTTAATTACTTTTATTTTGTATTAAAGCCTAACTTACTATTATGAAAATACTTTATAATAACCTTCCTTAGCTTACTCAAACGGGAGACAGAAATATTTTTTTACAAAACTCCACAAAAAAGAGAAGAGCTTTTCAAAGTGTGAGTCAATTACGACAAAATTCTGAGATATTAAAACAGGTCCCCCGCTTGAGAGAGCATCGCAGCGCAGTAAACATGATAATTGGAATTTAACGCCCAGAGACCCTCACAGCTCGAGCTACCCTGTTTGCATCAAAGCTGCCAACCGTGAACAGGTCAGGACGCCAGGACCCTTTTAAATTGTCCGAAATTTAATTAAAATGTTACAAAAGTTATATATATCATGATAACTAATGTCGTTACCGCGGTAAAAACTGGCTGTGATATCTGATTTGGATCTGTTATAAATAGATGAAAGATGATTTAGGATGTAGTCATGTATGACCTATAGTAATTCATTTAATAATATCCGAATCAAACCTTCGTTTTGGGTTATTTTTAAAAACTTTTGTATAACGAGGAGGCTCTCAATTCGACTGTATTTTTTGTTTGTTGCTTCAACTTTCGACTGTGTGGACCGATTATAATGATTCTTTCTTTATTTGAAAGGAGGCCGGTCGTGGCGCAGCGACACGAGGTGTGACTGTAAAACCGACTGGTTGTGGGTTCGATCCTTACTCGAGGGGATGAAATATTCACTTAAATTTATATTTCCATTTCTGCGCTCTGGTGTCGAGGTTAAGCGCGGCGTTAAGTTCTGTCACTCAACACGCTATGTCTCCAGAATTCGGCAGAAAGTGGGGAACGAAGTGTCTCAACACTAGGTTCCCTCTGCCTACCCTGATGTGTGCGGACACAGCGAGTAGCTGATTTTTTGTTTGAAAGCTGGTGCTTCCTTTGTGGTTCCATTTTAATTTGATCCAGTTCTAACAATGCCGTTCATGAGAAAATCATATAAGTCTTAAATATGCATATAAACTATGCTGTTTAAAGTCTGGTTTTTTTTTGTTAAAAATTATATTTATTATGGAGCCAAAAATCAATTAACTCAACAGGCAAATTGAAATATAATTAAATTACCTTAATTCGTTTCGATTATTGATTGAGGTTTATAGTTCTGAATTGAAGAGCGGAATTCCCGTGACGTTTCAATTAAACATCGGGTGTTCAGTAATGAACCTGCTCACTGCTTATAAAACATTTGAAAACTTCCCAACCTCGTTTGAGTTTGATAAGTTGAGAATACCTCATTTTGTTCATACACTCGTTTAAACTTTGACTAATTACGGGAAACTTGGCCCCATATACTGTGAGGGGTTCCCAATACTTAATCTAACATATTTCGAAGAAACTTCGGGTAACATCCTGTAAGCCATGGGATTAGCGAAACTCGTTTGTGCACCGAAGTTTATATTAAAAATGTTCGATCAACGTTCTGAAGGGTGTGTCACCTGTAACTTGCTAGTAATTTCAAATATTTTTTCTTATGTGTTTGTTTGTCTGTAGAAATATATCGCTTTTCAGCTTCACGCTGTATCCCTGACACAGCAGGGTAGGCAGAGGGAACCTAGTGTTGAGACACTGCTTTCTCTACTTTCTGCCGGATTCTGAATGCATTTCGTGTTGAGTGGCAGAACTCAACGCCGCGCTTGCCTGGACACCAGAGCGGAGAAATGGAAATATAAATTTAAGTAAATATTTCATCTTCTCAAGTGGTGTTTAAACCCACAACCAGTCGGTTTTACAGTCACACTTTGTGCCCCTGCGCCACGACTGGTCTCCCTTTTATATTACTTTTGAGTTTATTATAATTTGTTATACGTAAATTATATTATTATACGATATTTTAAACTAGATATGTTCAGAGACATTCACTATTCATTTTGTATTAATATTTAATAGTAGACAAATACCTATAGCTAAATGTAATAAAAAAAAACTAAGAAATAACTTTTAAGTTATTCTATTACTTAGTTAACAACTTTAGGGTCTCCAATACAAGGAATGGGCCGTTTTTCATAATGATAAATGGAATTTCATCCAGCCAGCTACAAAATTTTCATTTAAGCCAACAACTTTCTGTTAGCTTTCGACAGGCGTTGCAGAGCATTCATAACTTTAGTTTTGTTAGGTGACAGCCGGCGCTGGACGCCGTCAACAAGCTGTATCGGTAATTTTGCTTTATTGGTTGCACTGACGACCGTACTGATATGGAAATATTGGATTTCACTGAATATTTTCAAAATATTTCCATGTAAAAATTGTTACATTTTATTATAGGTAAAAGTTGGAATTTTTGGCAATACAATTTTGAATTTTAACAACATTTTTACAATGCATACGAATGTTTGGTAGTAAAACTGGCATTTGCAATGATACAAAAATATTATATTATAAGTATTCTATATTAAATCGAGTTTTTTTTTTTATTTCACGCTGTATCCCGCACACAGCAGGGTAGACAGAGGGAACCTAGTGTTAACACACTGCGTTCCCTAGTTTCTGCCGAATTCTGAAGGTATTGCGTGTTGAGTGGCAGAACTCAACGCCGCGCTTGTCGTCGACACCAGAGCGAAAAAATGGAAATATAAATTTAAGTAAATATTTCATCTCCTCGAGTGGGGATCGAACCCACAACCAGTCGGTTTTACAGTCACACTTTGTGCCACTGCGCCACGATTGGCCTCTACTGCTAACTACTACTGACTATATTATACGCATTTATAGTCAGTAGTATCACGATTGTACTACAAGCGTCCAAATATTTTATTAATAAAGTATACAAGGAATTATTTAGTATTTTTCTGGCCACCAAGCCTTATTTTCCCACAAGACAGTTCCAACCCGTCATTCTGTATTCCCCACACAAGAAGCAAGACCGTAACATTTTTCAGAACACACGTGACTTGGCGTGGCACGTCTCAGATGAATACTATTTGAAGCCAGTCAGCCGCGGCTGAGCTGCATATTTATTACTGCCAGTTCGTTTGATCATCATTAACAAGAACAGGACGGTATAGCTTTATAACTATTGTTTAGTAGTTTGTTGTTTTTGGAATTAAAAATATATATTTTATGATAAAAATGATGAAATATTTTTTTTCGGTAGAAATTGAGAATAGTTTTAGATTTCATTATCATATATAGTTATAGTAATATAATTGATGACCAATCCATCAATATGTAATAAACATCCAAACATTAAAAAATTAAAATCAGCTTCACGCTGTATCCCGCACACAGCAGGGTAGGCAGAGGGAACCTAGTGTAAAGACACTGCGTACCCCACTTTCTGCCGAATTCTGGAGGCATTTCGTGTTGAGTGGCAGAACTCAACGCCGCGCTTAACCTCGACACCAGAGCGAAGAAATGGAAATATACATTTAAGTAAATATTTCATCAAGCATACAACCCTTATAATATTAATATTCTTGATTCTTCTCAAAAGAACATATTTTGCTATAAAAATATGACCCATTCAAGAGAGCGAACCTAAGATTGACGTTAATCGTTTAAAATTTTAAGTTAACTCCTTAAGCAACGAAGCGTGGCGAGAACGACGTCGTATCTTCTTATATTCCATACACATATTTATATATGAAACGTGTCTTAGTGAATCATGTCATGCCTGAATAACGTTCGAGCCACTATGAAACACCCGCCACTTTATTGTATATTTATGTACTGGAACCCCGGACTCCTCATCATTCATAGTATCAGAGGTTATATCATATATATGTATACTATGTTTAGTCAGCTTCATGTTGTATTCTGCACATAGCATGGTAAGACAGAGGGAACCTAGTGTTAGAACACTTCGTCCCCCACTTTCCGCCGAAATTTTCGAGGCTTTTCGTAGTAAATGGCGGAATTCAACGCTGGGCTTTTATCTTGGTGCCAGGGCGAAGAAATGAAAATATTAATAAATAAATAATAATTGGGGATTGTACCCACAACCGTCACTTTACAGTCACACCACGACGGCCTCAAATACTTTACTATAAGCTATATTTTAGAAGGAACTTTTATATAAAATGCATAGAATAATATTCTGTTAATATTTGTCTAAGATACATATATATATATTCCTCATGAGATACCTTGTACAAGAAGGATACCTTCAAGTACGAACGTCAAGTCGAGCGTAAAGTTGTTCACCTCATTACTGATTTAAATATGCAGACGCTGGTATTGATTGTCTCCAAGAATAACGCCCCTATCGCCGGGAAACCCTGAACCGCCCACTGCCCTACGAGCCAACCGGTTATATTTGTTGAAATCTTTAATTACCTCAAAAGGTAGAAGTGAAATTTGGTAACTTTCGCCTTTATGTTTTTTCTTTATAATATTAATTTTAGTGTTCGTTTTTCTAAATTTATGTAGCTTATACAAAATGGTTGTTCCAAACCAAATTTGCTGTTCTTTACCGAGAAAAATTGATTTACGGGAACTTTTCTCCACTTTCCACCGCTCTTTAACTTACTAAGAACATAATGTAAATTATATGAAATAAGGTCATCATAATCATTTTCTCAGGGCAAAACAAAACAGATCGAAATCACGGCCATCGCGTGTCCCATAGACATTGTCCTTTTAGCTATTATGACGTATTCCCCCTTTGTTTTTCAAATTTAACCAATTTTGCAACCATTAAAGAAGCCAGTCGTGGCGCAGCGGCAGGAAGTGTGACTGTAAAACCGACTGGTTGTGGGTTCGATCCCCACTCGAGGAGATGAAATATTTATTTAAATTTATATTTCCATTTCATCGCTCTGGTGTCAAGCCTAAGCGCGGCGTTGAGTTCTGCCACTCAACACGCAATGCCTCCAGAATTCGGCGGAAAGTGGGGAACGAAGTGTCTTAACACTAGCTTGTCTTAACTAGGTTCCCTCTGCCTATCCTGCTGTGTGCGGGATACAGCGTGAAGGTGATTTTGATTTTATTAAAGAGGCGTATGGTCACCACAATCACGATTTGAACCTGTAATATAGACTCATTATTAACGCGCTATTAAACTTCTCTCTAATGGTACGGTCGCTGTCTAATGCTTAGTTATGTCTCAGCAATTCTATGCAAACTTGGCATAGCTAGAAGCTAAGTTTCTATCTCAGTCACAAGTTTAAAACAATCTAATTTTCACTGATTACTAGTACTTGCTACAAATTCCAGTTTATATTGTATAAATTGTTAATATTTAAAAAATCTGATGCAGGATATTTGTTAAAAAAAAATCAGCTTTACGTTGTATCCCGCACACAGCAGGATAGGCAGAGGGAACTTAGTGTTAAGACACTCCGTTCCGCACTTTCTGCCGAATTCTTGGATTGCGTGTTGAATGGCAGAATTCAACGCCGCGCTTAGCCTCGACACCAGAGCAAAGAAATGAAAATATAAATTTAAGTAAATATTTCATATCCTCGAGTGGGAATCGAACCCACAATATGTTGGTTTTACAGTCACACTTCGTGCCGCTGCGCCACGACTGGCCTCTGGATATTTATTATTTATCAATTAAAGAATCGTTATTGGGTTTTCTATCTGTGAGTTTGTTGCAGTCAGACTCCTCGATGCGCAAATTTTGCAAGGATTTTACACTATTAAGGGCTACGTAAATTTTAAGCGTGCCTTCATCTAGTAGTTAAATCCTTTCATTTGATACCTATGTTGACGGAGTTCTAAATACTAGGATCCGCGACATGCTGTGCACGGTGAGTGGAGCTGAGCGAAGCTATAAAATAAATAAATCAGCGTCACGCTGTATCCCGCACACAGCAGGGTAAGCAGAGGGAACCTAGTGTTAAGACACTCCGTTCCCCACTTTCTGCCGAATTCTGGAGACATTGCGTGTTGAGTGGCAGAACTAAACGCCGCGTTTAACCTCGACATCAGAGCGAATAAATGGACTGTATTTAAGTAAATATTTCATTTCCTCGAGTGGGGATCGAACCCACAACCAGTCGGTTTTACAGTCACACCTCGTGCCGCTGCGCCACGACTGGCCTCAAAATTTTGTAAATTTTGCGAAATTATCTCATAATTTTTTTTGTTATTAATTATAGACAGAACCGCAAAATAACACTTTACTAGTAAATAAATCTTAACTTCTACTTATTGCTTCAAATCAACTTGAACGCTTCTAAACAAACTTAGTTTCGCTTCAAGTTTCAGTTAGTTAAACTTAAATAATAGTTTTAAACTGTTAACTAATTTTAAATCTTTCCCAGTTTCACTGTAAGTAAATAAAATAGACCGCAAATACGAGTGCTTTATATTCAGTATTTTTTTATATGTTGTGATAAATTGTAACGCAATAGGACAGCGCAGTTTCTGACTGCGGTAGTGATAAATACGGTGTTTGTGGGATCGATCCTAAGTTAGGGGCATGAATTACTCACATTTCTACACTCTGGCAAGATCTCTCTGGATTGACTACCGCCGCTCAAATTGAGGCGTAAAGCGGAGAATCTTAACATTATATTCTACTCTGCTAATTGATGGGAAAAGCTGTATCGTAATTCCATTTTGCATGGTAAAAGACATTGGACTGGCATCTGTTCATTATAGGAAATGACGTCATTCCATCGTCTCTTCTGTTCCACAAAGTTGCTTAAAATTATCTACTGCCTTCTGACTCACTCTACTCTATTTTATTCGGCATTGTTCCTTTGATATTCTTTATTCTACTAAATCTTTTTAATTATAATAAAACAAATATGAAGATGTTATATCAAGTCAATAATATTTATGGTGCTTTACTTATTATATTTTTTTCAATTATTCTAGTATTTATATATAATTAAAGTAAAACTAGACGTTTTTTTCCATTTCTAAATAATCTATATATAAACTTGTGTGGGTAGAGTGCCATACCACTAGGTTCCCTTTGCCTACCCTGCCGTGTGCGGGATACAGCGTGAAGCTATACATGCTAGCTCCTCTATGTAGTGTACTTGTATAAGTTAACGGTAGCCTTCACGGGTTGCAGTCATTTTGTGTAAACTTGTAACCTATGAAGGCTGACCTCGTAAACCAATAAAATGCAAGGAGAAAACGACGCCATAAATTTAGATATAAAGCAAGAGTAATTTAGATTTATCGTATAGACAACGGTTATTTATCAACCGAAGAAGCAAAAGCTTGCTCTGTAATAAAATTGAAAACATTTTTAAGTCGTTATGTGCAGCTTAAAAATGATTTTAATGAAGGATTTTCGTAAAAGATGTATTAAAATACATGATTATACGTACAGATATTTTGAATAGACCACACAAATTTAATTTAAAAAAAAATGTTTTTTTTTAAATTAATTTACCCTTGGGAATAGCACTTCGACACTGAGGAGTGTTGACTTAACTTATTATGTATTTATAATATTAATTAATTTTAATTTATAATATATAAAATCACAGGTGCACTGCAGGGAGATGTCCAAAAACTCTCCTCTTAACTAAAACCATCAGCTTCACGCTGTATCCCACACACAGCAGGGTAGGCAGAGGGAACCTAGTGTTAAGACACTCCGTACCCCACTTTCTGCCGAATTCTGGAGGCATTGCGTGTTGAGTGGCAGAACTCAACGCCGCGCTTAACCTCGACACCAGAGCGAAGAAATGGAAATATAAATTTAAGTAAATATTTCATCTCCTCGAGTGGGGATCGAATCCACAACCAGCCGGTTTTCACAGTCACACCTCGTGCCGCTGCACCACGACTGGCCTCAATAACTTTAATGTTGACGTAAAAGGCGTAACACCAAAATGTCAGCCGTTTTAGTCCGTGCTTACACGGATTTATGGCTTATGCCTACCGTGCATTCGGGGCCTTGGAAAACGTAGCTTTTGTCATATGAACATGTAATGTTGCACGTACAAGCCGAATCTTAATAAAGTCCCAACTCTAATCCAAACTTATATTAAAGTTATGGTAGGGATTGCTTGGGAAGGGAAAGGTCCCCTAAGCCGATGTAAACAAAAAGTCATATTAGTATTATTATTATTCTTTTAGTTTCATATTGATTTAGTAATGTAATATTTTTTATTGTTTTAGTTAAGGCCACACAAGTGTGACTGTAAAATCGACTGGTTGTGGGTTCGATCCCCACTCGATGAGTTGAAATATTTACTTAAATTTATATACTACATACGTACTAGATACGTATTGTAGTACTACATACGTACTTAGATTGGTTATTTTGTTTTAAATAGCAATGTTATTTAATATTTATTCAGTTATTAACTATATATTATTGAGTCGTGGCGCAGAGGCACCAGTGTGCAACTGTATACGTGGCAGCTGTGGGTTCGATTCCCACTCGACGAAATTAAATGTTTAATATTTTCATTTTCCTCCCTCTGACGAAAAGTGGAGTGTTAGTAGTATCATGATGGGAACGGGGCGTTTTGTCACTAGGTTGCCAGATTTCCTCTGCCTATCCTCTTTGTACGGAATACAGCGCGAGGCTAAAAAATCAAGTTATTAAATAATAAAACAAAAATCATAGAACGTTAATGTAGTATATAATATAATTAAATATTATATGTAATATACTAAAAGCATTATTTTTAACATTTTACGTTCTACGTCCTGCCCTATATTGACAATTTAGTCGCTTATATCGAACTTCCGGTTACAATACATGTTGGACGGAACTCAGAGGCTTGTGTGTTCATTTTCATGCGTTCCCCTCAATTTCATGGGAAAAGAGTGAGATCCTAGTATAATATTTTTTTTCTATACTTTTTTACATTATGTGAGGCCAGTCGTAGCGCAGGAGCATAAACGTGTAACTGTAATCACTACAGGTTGTGGGTTTGATTCCTAATTCTCGAGGAAATTAAATATTTAATATTTTCATTTTCTTCGCGTTTCTGATGTAGAGACAAAGCGCGGCATTGAGTTCCGTCACTCAACATGCAATGCCTCCAGATTTCGGCGGAAAACGGGGAACGAAGTGTCTTAACACTAGATTCCCTCTTCCTACCCTGCTGTATGCGAGATGCAGCGTAAAACTAAAAATAAACACAATGTAGAGACGTTGCCTAGTTGCAAAGCAAACCGTTTGCTAAAGTAGAATTTGTATATATTTTAATTATATATATCTAGTTGCTGTCTAAGTTCTAAGAATTTGCCAATTTTTTTATTTTTGGGTAGGCTATACATTTTTTGCTGGAGAGCTTTAGTTATTTACATTTTGTGAACGAAATAACTGAAATTATTAACATTTCATTTTCAACTGTAACAGATAGATATAGTTTTATGTTTCTCTCAGTTTTTCTATCACCTAATCAAGGTTAGCGACCTAAAACATATATTTAATTCTTTGAATATGTTCAAAATGTTCTCGAAATTTTTAATAAATATAACAATCTGTATTGCTCAATAGTTTACTTATATATCACTATTATATTAATAATATAATTATTTGTATATCGAAATGAAATTTTGATCGAGTTTACGATCACGATTAAACTCTTACTTTCTATTAAAAAAATAGACAAAAAATACTCAAGATTACTTGTCTTGAAATGTATGAAAAAGAATAATTGTGGTTAAACGTACACATTTGTATTTCTTACACTCGTTTATTGTTTATTCTTCTACCCAGCTTTGTAAGACCAGCCGGTGTTCTCATTTCTTTAAGTTCCCCGAGGCCGCCTACTTTATTCCCTCGTAAAAATACAACTATTCTACTTCTTATTACAAGTTTTACCTGAACATCTTTTAAGGTAATCTTAATATACCTGTAGAACACTATATAGGCTATTTATAATTAAATTGACATTTAAAAAAAAAATCTTTTTGGATATTATTTATATTGTAATTTAGTCGAAAATGGTATATCAATATGGAATAGATTATAAGATCGATAAATTGTATTTTCTAGCATTGTTACACGTTTTAAATATAACTCTACTATTTTAAATTATCTATCTAATTACCTTTGAAATGTATTTTAATTATTCTGACCTATTTTTATCAAAGAAAAATCTATTTAAAAATTGTTATAGATTTTTAATTACCAAAATTAAAAAATGAAGAATTTTAAAAATGATTAATGAATAAGTAGCTCTTGAAAAAAAAAGTATATGTTAACAATGCATTGTCCGTATTATTGGCGCCCAACGTGGGTAAGTCATTTCTCATAATTACGGACTCAGAATTAAAGTCTAAAATCCTAAACTGAAATTTATTACATCAAACACTCTTCCTACCTTTATTGAGCTGAAAACCTCATGGTTTCTGCTCTACAACGTTCCAAAAATATCGATTCACGACGAATCCAGCATGTCGGCCGCCCTCTAGGGCAGACGGCTCTTCTCTATGTACACATAGGACACAACACGTCAAGCGAGATATCAAACTGTTTCCCGCCACTGGAATTTCTCACTTATATTTTATTAATTTTCAGTTAAAATGTAAAGAAATCGAGTGACAATTTTCTAATGAAATTAATTTTTACTGTTCACATTAAGGTATGATAGAAAAACAGACTTAAAGTTGCATTATGCCGTTGAACGTAAAGGCGACTACTGTAACAACCTCCCGCGCGTGTTCGACCCAACTGACTGAATTTCCACATTTTCCCGGCGCAAACCTTCACCCCCTGTAATCGAGCACGTTCGTAAAGTATAGTACTAGAACTGTATAGGTATACCAGTGTTACTTCACATTTTAACTAAGAATAAAATTGATATGAATAATTGTTTGTATTTTACTAGTTTTATTGAAAATGAAGAATATTGTAATAAAAAAATATTCAAATGAATTTAGAATATTTGTTTCAATATGATTTTCATTTATTATTTTAATTATATAAGCAATAATTTGCCATTTTTACCCAAATGTACGTCATTTATCTTTTGTATTGATCTAAAATTACTTATACTTTTTTTTATTTTTCATAATTTGATATTATAGTGCTATATAAAAATAACTAAAATAATATTCCTAATCAAATATAAAATAAAATCATAATAATAGTAACTATTATGTTCATGTAAAGATGTTTATTAAATTACTTAGCATATTAATAATACACAAAAAACATATATTAAAAATTCTATGAATATTCTATAAATATAGTAAATTTTTTTTTACATTACATTTATTTTACAAAAATAAAAATAGGTAACGAAGCAATCATACAGTAAGCCATAAAACATTTATAATTTGGTATTGTCTGTGAAATAAATTTAATACAACTAGACGCTTGCATTCTGACATGACAGATGACAAATGTCAAACTTCGCGTGTTGGAGTTTATGTTTATGATTTTATGTATTTCAAAACGTACACAGTGCCCTTTGGTGTAATTCAGAATATAGCTTTAAAATGGCTCAATCTGAAGATACAGAACTAACAGATTTAGTAGTTGATGCACTAGAAAAGAATGGATCTCTTGCAAAAATCCGAGCATTGCTAAGAGCCAATATTTTTTTAGCTTTCGAAGATGACTGCGAAAATCTAAAACAAAATGAAACTTTGGACAAAATGTTAGCCTTACCAGAAGGTAAGCTATGTCTTTCTATTGTACACGAGTTCCTAAATTTTTGTAATCTGAAAAATACGTTGTTTGTATACAAATCTGAAACTAGACAAGGGAGGGAGTACACATATGATGGTGGAAGTACAATCGCCGATAAATTAAATTTAAGAAATGAAAATGATAAAGAACCTTTACTATTGACTCTTATTAAAAATGTTATAAAACTAAATCAAAGGTCCTTATGCAATCAAAATGAGAAACAAAATGATTCAAAGAAACAAATCCGAGGGAAGAACCATTATTTAGACCAAAACTCTACTTATATTGTTAATGAAGATTCTAGTACCACTTCAAGCCATTCCCATTCAGATAATTCTTCAGATGAGAAAAATAAATTAGATCTGAGGCTAACACTTGATAACTCCGATACAGATACTTCGAGTGGTTCAACAAGAGGTAGAACTAGTTCAGAGTATATTGTTAACATTCAAACTAAAACAAATGTGGCAAGTAGAGATGACGACATTTTACATTCTCAGTCAAATAAACAAACAGAGCAAAACTTAAATTACTCTAACAAGAACAATATTATTAACAATTATGTCCATGATTTAAAGTTATTAAACAATAGCAGCGAGTCTACGTCTTACATAGAATTGAAACCATTTAATCCAATAGACTCGGTCTTACTAAATACCACAGGCTTGCCACTTACAGAAGAAAAGATTGATGTGAAATCAATGTCTCCTCAAAATTCTATTTCTAGTTCTAAACTTGAATCTCTTTCCAAAAGTGAAGCAACTACTAAATCAGAAAAAAATATATCAATAGGTAGCCATGAAAAATCTAAAGCGAGCCAGAAAAGCTCACAAATTGAATCAGTGAAATATGATGCCGATGGAACAGAGTACAGTTACGATTTTATGTCACCTCCTGCGTCTGCAGGAAAGGAACCATCTGGAAAAAATAAACCAGGAAATAATTCTGTACAAGAAGACACAAAGAATAACTCAAATAATTCATCAATTGAAAGTCACAAACAAATATCTCCCAGTTCTCAAAGTTCTGTCTCATTATCTGATGTTGCTGATCTTATAAGTGAGAGGAGTAGTATCAAACTTAGTACTAATAATTTTAACCGTCATAAACTGTCTGCAAGCAGCAGCTTAAATAAGAATATGGATGGGAATAATCAAATTAAAAATGTTAGCGATGATTCAGGTGATTTCTCCGATTCACCAATACCCTCGCTTTCAAATCTTAGTCTTGATATTCATAGTGACTAAATTTGAAAATTAATTGGACATATGTTCTTGCCTCATCGAACTGTAATATTTCAGAAAAGAATGTTTCAGACACTTTCAATATTTATTTTAAACAAACAAAAGAATTTAAATTAATAGAAGTAAACAAATTTAAATAATTTTGTTGTAACTTTTAAACAAAATTTAATTATATTTATTTATTAACTATTATTCAAAATTTTATATTCTTTATTTTTTTGTTGTAATATTTACAATTAAATTGTAATAATGTAATTGTAAATATCACACATAAAAAATTGACATTAGTAACAAAAATATACTAAATTAATGAATCAAAAACCTCCAGGTTTTTATTATAAATCATGTATCAAAAATTTCTTAAATAAAATAACAAAACAATTTGGTATACTAGTATTTTAAATATTTTGAGTACAAATTTACAAAATTACCCAAATTATGTTCTGGAAATATATTTTATTTATTTCCAAAAGAATTTGTAATAAATAAGTAAATGAAGAAACCAATATTTAAAATAAAAAAAAGAATACAACTACTATCCATTCATGTTTCCTCCAATATTGCCTTTAAAATTATACAATTTTACTGAAGTATGTTTTACAAGTACAATTATAATTTTGTAATATTTTTGTCTCCGATGGCTTTGGATGATTTTCAAATAATTTTTGTACACATTTTAATTGATTCTACAAAAGATTTAATATAACAGTTTATAACATTATATTTATTACTAATTAGACAATAGAATTAAGTTTCTAGGTAATTTTGTGCTTGATATTGAGACAATTACACTTTAAATGTAAGTTACTGTAAGGTGGTATGAGTCTGGCATGGCCCAGGAGTACAAGGGTGTGACTGAAACGCGACGGTTTTGGGTTCGATTCCCAGTCGACAGAATGAATTATTATTTCTTAATATTTTCATTTCTTTGCTCTGGCACCAAGGCACAAGCCCAGTGTTGAAATCCGCCACTCAACACACGCAATGCCTTGAAAAATTCGGCGGAAAGTGGGGAACGAATTGTCTTATCACTATGTTCCCTCTACCTCTCCTTCTGTGTGCGGGATACGGCGTGAAGCTGATTTATTTATTTTTTACTGTAATATTATTATCATTACTAGCATTTAGATATCATTCCATATTATATTTAGTGTAAAATGCATTGTTTCTACAGTATAGTATACTCAATTCATTGTGATTTATTTTGCTAATGGTTGTGCCTTATGTAAAACAATTTTCAACATGTTCCTCGAAAATATTCAGTCAACTAAAGTCTAGTCCTATGGTTCTTTTTGAGAACGCAACGTTCCGTCCAAATTACTCAGTTTTCATAACCGTCTCTGGTATTGTTTGTAGTGGAAGCAATTATGTATGTGAACAGGATTTAATAAATGCTCTTTTTTTGCTGAATATTTCTTTTATTTTTCCTTTGTGTGTGAAACTTAGCAGTGGATGTTGTTGTGTCTTAATAAGTTGGAGTGTAAAGCATAAAAAAATATAAGTAATAAGTATTTTTCTTTCCTAAATGTGGAATAACACTTTAAAAATTAAAAAAATAATAAGTCAATAACAAATATGTTTTTAGAAAGTCAGTATTACATCGAGAGTTGAAATTGAAGCCGTCGTGGGACAGTGTCACAGCGTGTGACTTTAATCGCTACAGGTTGTGGACTTGATTTTCACGACGGGAAATATATTATTTAATATCTTAATTTATTTACTCTCTCCTCCAACTTAACACCAAATGGCCCGAAAATTCTGCAGAAAGTAAGAGGACGAAGTGTCTAAAATCGACAAAGTTCCCACTGTCTACTCTGCTATGTGCGTGTTAAATACAGAGTGAAACTAAACAAAAAAATCGAGCACACCGTAAAAAATTCGAGGTCTCGAGCTTCAGGCTCAGCTTAGACCTTACATCTCATACCTCATTTGAACTAGCGGCTTTAACACCAAATATTGCCCACAAATGTATAGTTTTCAGATTTTTTCCTGTAGATGGTAGCCAAAATTTATAATTCTAGGTTAGCCGGAGGTACCCTTTTAATTTTGATTCCCTTTATATTCTCGAAATACGCGTTTTTTGCTACGAAAACGGCCATATCTTTTTTAAGTAAATGTAGAAATATCTTTTTTTTAGGAAATCATGGGGCCGTAGATCTAGATATGTGGTTTGTATTTCAACTCAATATCTTCAAGAGATAAAGGCTCTTGATAGACAGACAAACGAATAACAAAGTTATCTTATAACTATAAGGTTTTTTTCCTCAAAAGGTACAGCACTCTTATGAACTAATAGTCAGATAATAGAATTTAGAGTAAAATATAACCCATCAAGAACATCCTGTAAAAAATCAGTCAATCCACCAGTCTCGTTGAAGCTATTTTTTTTCTCTATAGTAATGAAATGTCTAGGTGACCAAGCCAATCCTAGGCTATGGTTGGTTACTGCCACTTTTTATTAATATAACAAAATTTTATATGACCCACCGTTGATCATTCTTTACGCATAATTACGTGTTGATAAATACAAGTCAACGGTCAAGTTACCTCATACATAGCTTGGCTATACTTAGACATTGTAGCTGCTCGTCTGCGTTACCTGGTAGGTTACTTCTAGTTGACAATTTAGAGGTAACCTACCGAATGAACGTAGAACGAAAATTACATAAGCCCGAAGGGAAGAAGTACATAAAAATGGAAGGTTTAGCCAGGAAAGCTGTAAACTTATCCCCTGAGAATCGCAGGTCAAATACCTAGGCGTCGCACACAGGTGAAGTTCACTTAAAAGTTGGTCAATATTATAATAAATATTTTGATGTTTAAATATTGCTTTAATTGATCGGAAATAATATTTTTAATGGATGTATTCTATGCGTAGACGCAGAAAATTTAATACCATATAAAAGGTACTGAAATTTACTATTAAAATAATACCGGTTAAGCGCGGTGAAGTATAAACATTTTTACTATAAGTATAAAAATCATTTAATGAAATATCGCCTTAAGTTGACAACGACGTATCATCGCAATCCTAATGAATGTTAACTATTTTATTATATTTTTGTAAAGACGTTTACCTGAAGATATGGAATCCATAATTGTTTAGTTCTAATATCAACAAAATAAATATCAAACGTGATTTGAAAATAATGCTAAATAATACTTGATTATTGCTTCAAACAATGACTGTATTAATGTAAAAGTGTCAAGCTTTTTACTAGCAACCAATAGATAGAAAAAGAAATCTTGTAGGCAATTTAGGTTACTATTTATTAATTACAGTAACTTTATTTTTTGAATGTTGGCCATCAATCGTGCAAAATTTCACCTGTGTGCGTCGTACTCGATTCAAAATTCTCTTACACAGCAGTGCTTTTACTCGCGCTTTACTTGGTTCTAGCATCGCCGTGCCCCTAAATCTAAATCTTTTCTGGTAAGTACTTCATATTCTATAAAATTTGATAAGCTGGCATGTCACACCATTTGCAGAAGCGTCAGCTTAATGCTAAAATACTCATAATTTTATAGTTTCCAATAATACAATTTAAAACTCTGTAAAAAGATGATTTTTATGTTACAATTCATGATGTAAAATATTTAGTGTTTTATTTAATTCGTTAATAATAAACGATGATGTAGTGTGTTAAAAATAATAATGACACTGTACTGGACAAATAATTTTTTTAAAGACATTTTTCAATTTTCATAAGGATAAAATTTTAGAGTATTATTTGTTTTTATCCTGCATGAACATACTTATTTATGCATTCATTAATTATAAATAATTAATAAATGATGTGTCTAAATAATCTCAAGAAAATAAAACAATATTTAAATGTAATCAATGTTTATTTTCACAATTTCTGTAAAGCATAAGTTGTAGATATCACGTTTCAGTATGCACACAGATAAATCCATACCAAACACTGCAACATGCCATTACATATTTCTATACAAAATTAATGCTGTATAATATATGGCATAATGGTTAGTGTTGTCACATAGAAAAAAATTATATTAATCATTTTTTTATTTACAGCTTATTTATTTTTATT